>JASXTE010000752.1:0-24659 GCA_030280995.1 Hemileia vastatrix | reverse complement strand
CCTGTGGCGCTTCAATAGAACAGAAAACTGGAAAAATTAAACATCTTCACAAGAAGGCGAAATCTACAAAAAGTAAGAAGAACTCGAATGTTGCAAGAATATTATGCGCAACATCTAGTTGATTGACAATTCCATCGTTGTTGTCACGATAAGCCATGATGTTTCTCGGACCACAGATTGATTCTGAAATCTTGTGTAACTTTATAGACACTTGCAAACATTGTTGAAAGTTTCCTTTTATCTTCCTCCTTGCGATGAATGAATTGAGTTGTGAATAAAGTCTGAGAGTCTTTGAATGTACACGAGACAGAATGAAAGTAAGAAAATAAACTCTCAAAGAGTAGCAAAGAGCTTGAAAACACATCACCACCTTGAGAGTCCAAAGTAAACCAGTTTTCTGTGGGTCGAGAAATATCAACATGTCTAAAGCCATTATTGGTACAACGAGAAGACCACCAGACTTTACCAAAGGTGAAATTAAATGATTTGATTTTGATGATCATATTGATTATCTTTTGATGATCACTCTGTAACTTTTCAACATGATGGTCATCGATGAACTCTTTTACTGAAAGTTCTTCAATCATTTGAGTGAATGACTTGAGAATTAAGTCCACAATTAAAAACACATAAGAATACAAGATGAAAACATCACTTGTACAGTATCGCAGAATGTAGAGTGAAGCAAATACAATGAAGAAAGCTGTCAATCGAGTCCACAAGTCGATGTCAAGATCTATCGCTCCGTATTGAATAAAATGAAACAAGTTGATTCAACTGATGTTGATACGTAGAAACAAATGAATTCGGTTGCTCTGAAGAAACGATTTTTCAATTCAGTTTCCATCAATGCATCAAAATGAAGAATGTCGTTCCAATGATTTCTACGGAACAAGTAGATGGACAACATGAAAAATCGAAAGAAGATTATTTCACAGGTTGCAACTGCATCAATAAGTTTAGTCGTACGAATGACTCGTGGTTCATGTGGATAGAACGAAAGGATGATGGACAATCGAGGAAATTCGTTTGGGAACAAATTTAAAAATCCATTCGATGTTCCAAGTATCAAACCAATACCTAGGAACAAATAAAAAATAATTCCTTTGATTTTCATCCATCGTTTATCCTTGCTGAAGAATGGATAGACGAAGTCTTTTTCAATTAAGTCTTTGAATGTATCAACATTGTCCCATAAAGGTATAATTGCTTTTTTGCTGAAGATGACAATTTTCCTCTTAAAAATTGAAACTAACGGTGACCAAATTTTTTGAAATAACCTTTGGATTTATCATCTTGGATATTCAAAGACTTGGACTGAAATTGTCATTCAAGATCTTCTAAGTTGGCCTCAAAAAAGCATATTGCTCATTACATGCACCTACTTTATATGAAGTTGATATTACTTTGCAAATGCGTGAGTCTTGAAAATAATAGTCTGAGGAACTTAATCTCACAGTTCTAACGATGAGAACCAAAAGTTGTGTTCTTTTCTTTTCGTTCTAAACTATAATTCTGTGTTCTTAACCATATCACTGTGTCACAGGCAACAAATGAAAGAGGTGTGAGAGAGAGCACATGATGACACGAGAATTGTAAAGATGACGAATCCAGCAGAAAAGTTAGACTCGACACTTTTCAGTTTACCCACAATCATCAGGTGTCACTAGTCAATTTGATTTGTATCCTAAATTAAATAGTTTTCGAGTGGAAATGATCAATAACCAGAGTCGTCAAAAGGATCGTCAATCATCTTATACTGCGTTATCAACATGAATAAATGTCAAAATAAACGTGGAAAACATGAAGGACAAGTACATCAATCTAGTAGTTATGTAGTAGCAGATGAACAAACATTTCAATTTATCACTGACCCTTTTTTGATCACCTTGCTGTCTTTACTATTGTCATTCTCACTTCGGGTTTTCAATCATCAAATGAACAAGGCGGCAGCAAAAATGCTCAAGTTGAGAAAAGTATTGTTTTATTAGCTGCAAATCGTACATGAAGTAACTATTAGTCAGATTTTGTTATTTTTTACACAAAAAAATGTTATCATTTCAAATACACAGGAATATTTTGTTGACAAAATATGAAAGTTTCATTTGTGATTGGATGGAACTGATGTCATTTGGGTGCTCGGATGATTATCATGATGAAAGAATGCGAGAGGATGTGTTATTTGAGCAAATTATTCACACCGACTGTTTATGCTCGTCAATTCATCTGACTGATCACTCTTCACTTTGCAAAAAACCAAGATGAAGTCGTTGAAATGGTGGATGTTTCTTCTACTGATTATATTCATCATCATATTAGCCTTTGTGTTCCTGCCTGCGTCGGGTCATTTGAGGATATATTCGATGGATGACAAGATAGAGTTAAATTGTTCATCTGTAGATAAGAAGTTGAATATTTTATCTCTCAAGTATATCGTTCGTAAATTCGGTGGTGGATGTGACCACGACAAAGACTGCACTACATGCAAGACAACATGAAAGATATTGATATGGTAAGTCTTATTTAACAAGATGAACTGAACTGAATTCTTTACCCAATCTTAATACACAGCTCAAGTTCTATTGTAACCAAGAACGTGGAAATTGTAGCTTGGACTCTTCAATGCTGATGAAAGACAAATCATTGGTCTGTGACATCATCATTAAAATCGAATACGAATGTGTACGCATTAATTTATAATTGTGAAAGTCAAACTTTCAAACCATAAAAATCATAAAATTGGACCAATTGTAAGTTATCCAACGCATCATCCACACAAATGGACAATCAAATAATTCTTCTTTACTAAATGTTCAAGTGTCGAAGTAAAATGCAAAAATTTATCAGAACTACGTCTACCATCGACATAAGTTTACTAGATTCTTATGTTATAAGAGATGATTGATTACGCCATTTGTCATAACCACCTGTCGTTAAGATCGACACATCATTAATACCATCTTTGTAACAGCTCAGTTCTACTCTGGTCATGTACAAGTTAGAACTGACACACAAACAAGTTAGTTTCATGTACATGGACAACATGGTCAAATTGGTATTTTATTCTTTCCGACTGTTTATCATTTTTGGTTGTTCCTGGAACTTGTATTGTATAATTGATATGTATTCATCATTTCCTGTTTCAACCAGTATATCGATGAAAATTGAAAATATTTACAAATCAGTTGATATACAGTTTTGTGTGAGATACACAGACATTCTGGATGAAGATTTCATCAATCGAAGGTACGATCGTGGTAAGTACGATGGACATCTCACGAGTAACATTCAATATCTTCAACATATTCTTACTTTGGGTGAAATATTTCAAAATACGCACCAACTAATGAACTATTGTTGGATTGTTCTTTCAAACAAGCTGATTCTTATGTATTAAAAAGTATGGAGACATCGAATTGTCTACATTACTTTCAAATAACTCGATTGGTTTTTTGCAGAGTACATCTGTTATGGTATCTACATGAACAAAAAGATCAACCAAACTGATAATATTCGACGCTTTTCAGTTTCTCTACAATCATCAGGTGTCACCAGTCACTTTAATTTGCATCCTAAATTCAATAATGCGACGATTGTCAAAGTAGCTCTAAGCATTCCCATGTATGATCAATTTCAAGCCATCATCATGACACATTACAGAATGATGTTCTCTAAGAGTGATATTATTCTCAAACATTCTACGTCGTCAATAACTTTTTACCCAGACCTTATCCAACTAAATGTATCGATTATGACAAGTTACCTTTTAGGTCCAGTTTATCATTGTTACAACGAATGTACTCTTAAGATGACAAAAAAGAAAATCAATAAGTTATCCTTTGCCGGTATGATGTATGAAGATAGAGATACAACGATGAAAATAGTTTTCTTATATTGACTTGACTAATGCATCTTTTGAAAGGATTATTCATGACATTGATAACTATTGTTCAACTGTTTGTCCTCAAATCGATTGTAATCGTAAGTTAATCGTCACAAGATTCAGATCAACACCTCATATTTTGCCGAATCATCTTATATCAGTTCTTGTACCAGATGAACCATCGATTAACATTGATGAAGATCCTCGATTTACCTTTAGCTGAGTTTGTAAAGGATTTTCTCGCTACACTTTCAGTTTGGACATCTTTAAGTATTATTTCGTTGGATCCAACGAAGCTTTTGCGAATTAGAAAAGTTACACCGAAAGATACTTCAGTTGATGAAGATATAAGTGTTGAAATAAATTCACCATCTAACAAAGATGATCATCAATTCACAGAACCTTGTAAACGAATGGAAACCAATTCACCAGATCTTCATCAATAAACATGAACAAACATGAACGAATTACATTAACTTGGACAATTGTACTGATGTCCTATCATCGACAAAGCAATAAGATGAACTTTCAGACGATCTTGTAAAGTCTAACCAATTTTGTTTTCTCGAACTAGAACAAATTGTTCTTGCTTTTGTTCTACCTGAAAGTAAGTTGAAACACGATAATTGAACGGTCGATACATACTGACAACCAAATAAAGAGCACCCAGGTTTCTCAACCATCGCCTTCTTACGTTCAAGGAAAATGAATTGTCACACTTGCTGTGAATTACTTTTCGAGTGGAAATGATCAATAACCAGAGTCGTCAAAGGATCGTCAATCATCTTATACTGCGTAATCAATATAAATAAACTGTCAAAATAAACGAGAAAAACATGAAAGACTAGTACTTTGATAAAGTAATCATTTATTAGCAGATGAACAAACAATTCAATTTATCACTGACCCTTTTTTGATCATCATAGGAGTTAATGTTGCATGATTAAGTAGAGCGAAAAATTAAGTATAACTTCACCAACCATCTGAAGATTGAGGTTTAGATTTGTGCACGAATTTGAAGTGCTTAATCAAGAAGAATTTAAAATTGTCTCATCAATTTTGCATCAACATAATGTTCTGTTCTTGCCTGCGAGTCAGTCATCAATTGAGTGTTACTCGAATGTAATTTTCTTGGAAGGGAAGTCTTTCCCTTCGCAACGTCGAGTGTTGATTGGACAACAACTTGTTGACATTCGATGTCTTGTTCATCTGCTTCTTTTTCTTCCTGAGTGTTTGTTTAGAGCATGCGAATTCCAACAACAGGACGAGCGATGATAGAAAGTCAACTGCGAGAAGGGGTCAAGATGAACAACCTGAAGTATGACAGGTACACAGGGTCAACATCGTCATACTGGGAATCGAATAAGGTCTGTGCACAAAATGACTTTCTCTTCAGAGCTTCTTCTTTTCCTCTTGATAATTGAGTCATGAGAAATTCTGTGGCTTTACCGGTAATTCGTTTGTAAACCCGTCTGTCTGATTCTACAAGCAGGCCACTCTCAGTAAGGCGACGCATCTTGGATATAAAATACTTTTCATTTGAGTAGTTTGACGACACAGGGTAACCAATTGTCTCGACGATATCTTCTTTTCCAGTCACGAACCTCAACTCTCCCTTGACTGATTGGCAGAGAAATTCATTTGAATCATCGGAATTAGGATCAACCAAATCCATGTACACAACCTCATGTCTCTCCATCAAATCTGCCATATGTCCAAAACTAAAGAGCCAGTCTTTCATGAACCTCAGTTTGTTTTTAGCACAATCGGAGTTCTTCAAGCATCTGTTGTATCGATCAAGAACTTGCTTCGCTTGCATACTCCGAAACAATTTTCTCTTGATATTAAGGTTATAGTAAGCGAAAGGAATAGTTTTTTTCACTATTGTAAACTTTTTTCATTGTGTCCAAGACGTCAGGTTGAGGTATGACAACGTTACTGGTCTTGTAAACACAGTTGAATCCCAGCATCAATTCCATGATCATCAATGAAATAAGTAACTGAATTGGCCGAAAGCGATTCGTTTGATGGAGAATTGTTTTCGATGCCCATCGTAGACAAGTCTTTGCGAAGGACTTGCTTGTGCGCTTTGAGATCAATGCAAAGTGATACAACATGCCGATTTTGCCCACGATCATCATGATGACCATCAGATAAGTCAACATCGACAGTCCATACACACCAGTTGAAATTAACCCGAAATTTTGAAATACAGTTGTATCGTTGACTTGTTTAGTCTTGAGTGAACCGTAATCATAACCACTACCAATCAATAGCTCGGCAGTATAAGTTGATACAGGAACATAATGATCTGCTGATGATATGTGCGTATCACAGACATCACTTTCGTTGTTTTGCAGTTGTTCAAGACACTCTTTTTTTGTTTTCACGCTGGTGATGACAGTTTCGTTGCCGAATAAGGTGGCTATGATATCGATCCATTCTTGCACCAGCACTTTCGATGGTCCGGTCATTTCATACTTGCCGGAGGAACTAGATTTTTGACTATTCATCAGCACTGTTCCAATACTTAGTAATCCTCATGATCAATGGTCTCAATGACTGTCGATTACGACTTGACAGTTGTGCCACTGTTGATGAGATGTAGTGAATCTATCAAGTCAACAACTGAGCCACGACAGTATTCTTATCGTTTTTCGTTACAAAACTGGAATCATTAATTAATCATCTCTCCTTTGTTTGCTTCTTTCCTTTCGTAACCACTGAAAACACTCTTATGCAATTCTTTCGATAGTTCCATACTTTTATTTTCTTGAGAAGATCGATCGATATCGTTGTCAATTGCAAAACTTGATTCATGATTTATTATTTATCGCTTTTGTTTGCTGTTTTGCTTTAGAAACCCTTAAAAGGACCTTCATGCTTTTCCTTTAAAACTCTAGTTAACATTGAGGCGAACAACCAAAAGTTACCATATGACGAAGTTTGAGTGAAGAACTTTTTACTTAGTCAATCGTCAATGGGTAAAGTAATGAAATCTTCAAACTAATACCAATAGAAAAGAACAGATTGCAAATATCACTCGTTGATTTGTCGACTTGATCATTAGTTGCAAGTAAATTGTCACCTGTGGAAGATGTGAGCTTTTTTAACGTCGAAGAGTCAGATGAATCTAAAGAAGAGATGGAGAATGTTGGTCCTGTTATCACAACGCAAAAGCTGAACATAGAAAGAACCGCCTTAACTCAAGTCTAGTCAAGTTGAATCTTCTCTTCTCTTTTCTCTTTTTCTCTCTTCATTTCTCCCCGACTCACAGAATTGAAGATTCATCAATCTCAAAAAGCCATATTAAAGGAAACAAAAATCCGTTACTGTTTCTCAATCATCAAATTAACCAGGCGTATGAAATTACCACCAACACTTGATAGCATGGGGATTGAAAAGATGACTAATCCACTGGTAAAGCCAAGTCAGTCCATTAAACTGATGTTCACCTGATGTTCTTCGCTTTGAGTGCACAAGTCACTTGAATTGATAGATCCTTTAATATTATCCTTTTGCAATCAGATATGATTGTTTTTCGAACTTTGATCATCGGCGTATTCTCTAACACCCAGAATTATTGATTGCCGATTCTTCCCGTCGGCGGCGTGTCGCTAAAAGACTTGATTGCGTTTTTTCTTCCTATGAGAAGGACAACATCATCTCACTTTGAAAAATTTACAATAATGTTCACGCCAAAAAGAATGGTTTTATTGTTTTTTGGTCAGCACTTTGGTGCTTGTACCAATGGTTCTCGCTTCGACGATACCTAATAAAGATTCAATCGGTTCAATCCCATCGTCCACACAGAGCAATAATTACATGGTAATGCTTGCTGTGTCACCCAAATCACCAGAGGTCAAGTCTTATGGTTCTCACCTAACAGTAAATGATGGTCATTCCCAACAAAAAGTCATCTTGAAGGATCAACAAATTGACTTTTTGCTGACACAAACTCCCAAATCAATTCCTTTCAACTTTGACAAAGAATGGAAGATCACTCTTGATGGATCCGAACCCACTGAATACATCCTGAATGGCCTTTTTGTATTGTCCCTTGATAAGAAATCGCCAAAATATTTTTGTCGAAAATCCGACTCAAAAAGTTTGTCTCAAAGCACTGCATCACAGTTCTTGAAGAGTTTGAACGAAACATGTTTAACTGTTTCTAAAGAAGATCCTTCAATGACAATTCCATTGAATGCGGTTATTTTTAATGGCTTCTACCGTCCACAGGAAGTGAAAGTACTCAAGTTGAAAATATCTGATGGTCAATCTGAAGATACTATCAGCATAGATGACACTCAATTCATGTACACTTCCCTCAAGCCAATTGATGACACTGTTTTTTGCTAAACCAAGCAATCGTTTCAATGTGACCATTGATGATCTCAAATCAACAATTGTTAACGTGGTCAATCTCCGTGTTTACCCTCCGTCCTACTCACCTAAATCGATGTCTGGTTTTTTCTTTTGTCCCATGTCCAAGTCTTCTGAGACCACTTATAACTGTGAAAATTTATAAACCTGTCTACTAATGCGAACAATCGATCTGTCAGTCGCAATCACTACCACTGTATACTTGGTCAAAATGAAAATAACAACGACTGGTAAGGCGGCTAAATCGTCGAGTTAATAAGTACTATATATATACAGTCTTAAACAAAATTAGTTTAACCGACAATTTGACACTTATCCGATGAAAAAGTATTGTTTTATTAGCTGCAGATCGTCTAAGCTGGTCAATGTATCACCTATTTGTGATTAAGAGACTGACATCATAGGAGTTAATGTTGTACTATTAAGTGATTGATTAAGTAAAGCGAAAAATGAAACATAACTTCACCAACCATCTGAAGATTGAGGTTTAAGAATTGTGCACGAATTCAAAATGCTAAATCAATTAGAATTAAATTGTATCATCAACCTTGTACTATTGATTGGATGATTCAGCCAGGCAGAGATTAAGATATTCTTGCCTGCGAGTCAGTCATCAATTGACTGTAACCCGAATGTGATTCACTGGAGAAGGAACTCTTTCCCTTCGCGACGGCAAGTGTTGATTGGACAACAACTTGTTGACATTTGATGTCTTGTCCATCTGTTTCTTCTTCTTGTGTGTCTGTTTAGAGCATGCGACAAGTACACAGGGTCAACATAGTCATACTGAAAATCAAATGAGGTCTGTGCACAGAATAACTTCCTTTTTTGTCTTTCTTCATTCGATGACAAGTAAGCCATCAGAAAATCGATAGCGAAAGCAGTCATGAGATTGTTTTTTCTCTTCTCTGTTTCTACAAGCAGGCCAACTCTCAGTTAGCCGACGCATTTTGGATATGAAGTACTTTTCATCTAAGTAGTTAGACGATAGACTGTAACCCTTTGTCTCGACTATATCTTCTTTTCCAGTCACGAACCTCAACTCGCGGTCAGTCGATGGGCAGAAAATTTCTTTGAAACCATTAGAATCAATGAAATCCATGTAAACAACCTCATGTTTGTCAAGCAAATTAGCCATGTCCTTAACATAAAGAAAAGGATTTTGCTGAAACATCAGTTTTTTCTTAGCACAATTGGAGTTCTTCGAGCATCTGTCGTAGCGATCAAGAACTTGCCTCGCTTGCATACTCCGAAACAATTTTCTCTTCAGATTAAGGTTATAGTAAGCGAAAGGAATAGTTTTTTCACTATTGTAAACTTTTTTCATTGTGTCCAAGACGTCAGGTTGAGGTATGACAACGTTACTGGTCTTGTAAACACAGTTGAATCCCAGCATCAATTCCATGATCATCAATGAAATAAGTAACTGAATTGGCCGAAAGCGATTCGTTTGATGGAGAATTGTTTTCGATGCCATCGTAGACAAGTCTTTGCGAAGGACTTGCTTGTGCGCTTTGAGATCAATGCAAAGTGATACAACATGCCGATTTTGCCCACGATCATCATGATGACCATCAGATAAGTCAACATCGACAGTCCATACACACCAGTTGAAATTAACCCGAAATTTTGAAATACAGTTGTATCGTTGACTTGTTTAGTCTTGAGTGAACCGTAATCATAACCACTACCAATCAATAGCTCGGCAGTATAAACTGGCACAGGAACATAATTATCTGCTGATGATTCGTGAATAGGCACAAACATCAGTTTCGTTATTTTGCAGTTGATCATGGCACTTCTCAAATTTCCTCACGGTGGTGATGACAGTTTCATTGCCAAATAAGGTGGACCATGATATCGATCCAATCTTCTAGCAGTTCCTTGGATCGCCTTTGCATTTCATATTTGCCAGTGACTCGATTTTTGACAATTTCATCGTCACTGTTCCAAAAAAAAGTTATCCTCATCATTGATGGACAGGACAGTTGTTTACTACTTGCAATCAGTTGATTCAGTAGAAATCTTGGTGATAAGATGAGAGAAGTCTGTCAAGTCAACAACTAAAGCAAAGACAAATGACTCCACGGCAGTATCTTTGCCGTTGCCAATTGCAAAACTTGATTCATGATTTATATATTATTTCTCTTTTGTTTGCATTGGTAACCAGTGAAAACATTCTTATGCAATTCCTTCGAAACTGTAGTCATGGTTCCATTCGTGATTTTCTTGAGGCGGGTTGATCGATATCGATAAGAGCAACTGATTCAACATTACCAGAAGATAATGTCTGTGTGCTCTTATTTTAATTAACAGTCTTTAATAATCGATGCAACAATAATGTCCAACACAATCAAGTATGATTCATTCTTTTTCAGACTTTGATCATCGGCGTATCCTTTGATATCATCATGCTTTCTAATGTGACTCATTTTTTTCAACTGGCGTATTCTTCAACACCCAGAACTGTTAATTATCGATTTTTGACTGTTCCAGTCGGTGGCGTATTATCAACCCGTGGGGATGGTGTTGTTTTTTGTCCAATATAAAAAGGACAGAATTGAATACAATTTAATTCAGTTCACTGTGAGAACTTTACAATGATGTTTACTCCAGCAACAATAATCGTCTTCTTCTTGATGAGCACTTTGGTTCTCTTTCCCACGGTTCTTGCTTCGCTTTTACCCAGTGATGACTCGATTGGTCTGATGAAGTCATCTTCGTCAAACAATTCTTACATAGTATGGCTTGCTGTGTCACCCAAATCGCCAGAGGTCAAGTCTTATGGTTCTCACCTAACAGCCAATGATGGTCATTCGCAACACAAAGTCATCTTGAAAGATGAGCAAATTCATTATTTGTTGTCACCAAATTTCGTTTCAATCCCTCTCAGCTTGGATAATAAATGGAAAATCACTATTGACGAACCATCGCCCTCTGATTATACAGTCAATGGTGTTTTACTTTCTTTGGCCGCTTCTCCTAGCAAAGCATCACTAAAATATTTTTGCCGACAACAAGATGCCAGAAGTTTCTCTGAATGCAAAGCACCACAATTCTTGGGGAGCTTGAACGAAACATGTATGACAATCGATGAAGAGCATCAGTCAATATTATATCCTTCGAATGCAGTTGTGTTCGATGGTATTTATCATCCACAGGAAACAAAAATGCTACACTTGAAAGTGTCTGATGGTCAATCTGAAGATACTATCAAGGTCAATGGTACTGAATTTTTCAACACCATCCTCAAGCCAATCGATGGTTCAGTTCTATCTGACCCAATCGACGATTCCATTGTGACCATCGATGATTCCAAATCAACAATTGTCACCATAAACTTAGTTCGTGTTTTCCCTCTTACTTCTCACCTAAACCGAAGATGACAGGTTGGTTCGAATGTTTCAAGTCCGAGTCTTCGGGAGCAGCATTCAATTGCAAAAAAGCACTGAACTTGTTGGCATACTAGCAATCATTTGATTGTAATCACTGCATATTCAATAAAAAATTAATAACAGTATAATAAAAGAATTTAATTTCTTATTTAAATTCACTTACCTCTTGCAGTGCACGAGACAAACTTTTCAACAACATTCAAGTAAGAACTTTAAGAAGAATTTTATTCATCCAAATAAATATGATTATCATTGAAGGAACAACAGAATAGATCAATCATAAACTATTCAACTTCATGTGATTAAATCAATGTGAAATTTACAAAGAGCAAAAAGTACGATAAAGTTGAAAGCATATTACGAGCGACATCCATTTGATTGACAATTCCATCATTGTCATCACGAAAAGCCATGATGTTGGTTGATCCACTGATTGCTTCTACAATTGTCAGTAGTTTACTGGACACATGTAAATATTCTTGAATGTTTCCATTAATTTTCTTCCTAGCAATGAAAGAATTGACAACAGAGTAGAGGTTGAGAGTTTTCGCGTGAACTTGAGACAGAAAGAATGTAAGAAAGTAAACTCTGAGAGAGTACAAAAGAGCGAGAGCAGAGACGATGACTTTGAAGACTAACAAGAATAAAGTTTTCGGTGAATCAGTAAGTATCAGTAAACTCATCGAAATCATCGGTACGACCAAAAGTCCTCCAGCTTTGACCAGTGGGTCAATGAGAAGCATTCGATTTGTTTATCATGTCAATTATCTTCAGATGATCACTCTGTAACTTTTCAACACAAGTCAAATCAACTGATTGTCTGACCTCAAGTTCTTCCGTCATTCGAGTTATCGATTTAATTATCAAGTCGACAATTAAGAACACATAAGAATACAACACAAACAAATCACTCGTACAATATCGTAGAACATAAAGTGAAGCAAATAAAATAACAAAAGCAATCAGTCGAGTATACAAATCGATATTTATACCAATAGATCCATAATTGAAGATGACCAAGATGATCAATTCAAGTGAAATAGAAATGTAGAAACAAACAAATTCAGTAGCTTTGAAGCAACGATTTTTTCAATTGAATTGAAATTAATTGATCAAATTCAAGTATATCATTCCAATTATTTCGATGAAAGTAATAAATTGACAGTAAACGTAATCGAAAGAAGATCACTTCACATGAAGCAACTGCATGAATAAGTTTAGATACTCTGATGATTCGTGGTTTCGTCAGGATAAAATGACAAGATGATTGACAATTTAGGAAATTCACTTGGAAACAAATTGAAAAGTCCGTTTGCAGTTGAATGTATTAAAGCGATGGATAAGAATAAATAGAAGATGATTCCTTGAATTTGTATCCATCGTTTTTCTTTGTTGAAGACAGGATAAACGAAGTCTTTCTCAATAATGTCTTTGTATGAATTGACATCCCACAACGGTATGATTGTCTTTTTGATGAAGATGATAAGATTTATCTTCAAACTGATGCATAAAGGTGACAGAAGTGTAACAAGAACTTTTGGATGCATCATTTGCAGGCGAATGTGCATCAAACTGTGCCATTGAAGAATAATGTCATCATAAGGATTGATGGACACGTGGCACAAGGAAAATTGAAAAATATGCGTGAGTCTTTGAAATAATGATTAACTTTACCTATTAAAACTGTTCTAACAATGAGAGCAATTTAAACTTATTTTCTTTCATCATGTTCTGAGGAATGTTTGAACGTACTAAAATATTCGATCGAATATTCGACCTTTCGAGTCATCGTTCTAGCGTGTGTATTAATGTTGTTTCATTTTTCCTTGAGGATTAATTTTCTTTTATGTAAATGATTACCAACTTTAAGTCGATACTGACCAGTTGGAGCTGATTCCATGATGACAGCGTAAACATTTATCGAATTATCCAATGGACCATCACGAACAGTACCAAAGATATGTTTAATAGGTGTAAATTTTTTAAAGTGAATTGACCTTGCAACAGTTTTAGCATCAGTTCTATGTATTTTAAGCTTTTCTCCACCATTTACTGGTACTAATTCCATAGGTAAACGTCCTCCAACATTGTAAACGGTAAAATTAAACCAATGTTTTCGTATCAACTCTTTTTGTCCATGTAAATCAACTCGTAAGAAATCTGTTAATACTGGTGTACCAATGAAAAGGATAATTATGTACACGTCAATCATTTCAACAAACTGAATTAATTCAAACAAACAAATGAAACGTTTTCTTGTGTAAGGAAATAACTTTTATTATCTTTAATTTGTGCAATTGATGACAGAATATTCAATGTCAACAGTTGACTTCATTTAAAGTGGCAACAAGTGCTGTTACACGGTAAATGTTCTAAATGATCATGCAATTAACAGTAATCTAGGATTAACATGAGTTGCAATATAATTTTTATCCATCGGATGAACACTTGGAGCAATGAAAAGATTATATAATCCAGTTGGAGCACATGATGGAATCATAACATGTACATCAAATGAACCTGCTTGAGAACCAGAATAACTACTCGAATAGAAAGTTGTTGTTCGAGATTTTTCCATATATTCTTTTGTAAATGAAACATCTTCAATATTTGCAGTTGGTTTAATTTGAATTATTATATCATCAGTAACACCAAACAATCCCATGGTAATTGTTGTTTTAACATTGTAAATGGTAAAACTAAACCAATCTCCTGGTTTAAGCAAAATTTCATTACCAGTTAAAGATGTACCATTAATTTTTCTAAGTTTTTCGTTAAAGTAAACAATTTTATAATGATCAATATTTTTACTTTGTTCTTCATGTAAATTAGTCGTCATTTGAGTGTAAACTGATTTAAACATGTTGATAATGTTGATAATGATGATCAGCATCAATTGAACATTGTGCAAACAACTTTTCATCCTGTAATATTAATTGTCAAGTGTGAATAATTCGTCATTTAATATTGTCGTCAAGTAATTGGTAGCAAAACTATGTGGTGAAATAAAAAGAATCGACGGTAGAAAATTGAGACATTACAAGAAATGATGAAATGAGTACCAACAAGTAGATTGAGTATCATCGATCAGTTTAAAACTTCAAGTCGGAGACAACGAATGTGTTATACTCATCAAAAAGGTGATTCAACTGTCAATATTTGATCAAACAGATCAACTGATAGAACTCGAGCTTATGACGAGTCATGAATGATAATACAAATTCAAGATGTACCTTGACATGAGAATCTTTTCATATGCTTCATCACGATTGATCACGATTCAAACGACATGGAAACATTTGGCAGATGATGATGATGATGATGATGATCATTTTTTCTGTTATTGTATTCAAATTCCTTTGCAAACAAAATAACTAACTAGTTTTGGATGTCATTGTCCTTGCATCAACTGAAATTACATCCAACACTCAGGGTAATTATGAGTAATTGATAGTTGTTAAAATCTCATCAAAGTATACAAGGATAAACCCGTCAATGTTTACTCAAAGTATATCATGATAAACTGTGTGATGTTGTCTGATACGACACAGCTGATATTTACCAGACATGACCTTTAACTCTGAGTAAGTTTGAAATATCATTGATTACAAGCATCAAGTGTATCACGATCATCATGAGTTTCAATTTGCCATTTACTTGTTGTATCTACAAGAGGACAAATCAACATGGATGCTTGTAAAGCAAACAAACTGTTCAAAAGTCAAGAATGAAAAGACAAAAATATCTCAATAAACAGTTTTTCCGGCAAACTTGACATGAAAGACAAACAGTGTAAAGCGCATATTAATTTATTCCATTGTTTGGTCCGATTGGAAAGTTAAAACGATAAGATTGACCAAAATGAATACCATAGACAAGATTTAATCCAAGTGTTCAAATTGTGCCAATCTATTGCGATTGATTGTAATAATTATTATAATGTTATAAACTAACTAACATGAAAATGATTCATCGAGAAGTACGACTAGACTGTCTAGAAATTTGTTTACCATTAGAACCAGTCAATTGTTTCAATGAATCCATTTCTATTTGAGTAAGTGACCATTTTTCATTCATCTTAACCAAATGATCACTCATGGCTTCAAGTTGACTTTCATAATTTCGTACAGATGTATTAAGTTCATCCTTGAGATTTTGAATTAAAGATCGACACTCGAGAACTTCTTCTTCGGCAGATTCTCGAGCTTCATTGGATATGATTAGTCGTTGTTTAAGTCTGGTACATTCACCGGAAAATAGTTTAACCTTACAATCGGCCATTTCCAGGATACCGGTTAACTCTTGAATCCTTTTCCACATCCAACTTTCTTTATCTTCATTAGTAAAACTTGTCTCAGGTAAACATTTAGGTGAACTTGAAAGCGAATCGATCATTTTTTGCTGTTGTATCACTTCTTTTTGAGATTGAACAATCAACTCAGAATCAACTTTTGCCTTGGAAAGTTGATCATTTGATTCCTTGAGTGAGTCAATTTGTTTTTTCAATTCATTATTTGAGTTACTATCAGCATTTTTATCACCGGTTGAAGGATAAGATTGATCATCAAGTGGTAAAAAAAATTTACTGGAACAACCATTATTACTTTTACTTGATTTTAAGGTATCAACTTCATGCTTCAATATTTCTATCAATTTATTACTTTCATCCAGTTGTTCGCTGAGTGTTCTCTTGTTAACCAGTTCATCTGCATATGCTTTTGACACGGCATTTAATTGAGAGCGAATTTTAGAAAATTCAGATAGTAATTTCGTGTATTTAAGTGATAACTCAGGATCTGAATTAATTGATGAACTTGTCATTTTACCAGTTGATGAAGAATTTATATTATTTGGGTCAATTGAAGTCTGTGAATTGATATCATAAACTTGATTCATATTTTCAGTTGATTTGCTTCTTCTTCTTCTTTTTTTTTCTATGTGATAAGGGATGACAATATCAAATTGGTATAAAATGGATGCATTAATCAATGGTAAATATTGACAGTGTAAAAAATTGTATTTATAACGATCCAATGATGATGTATTTAACTGTTGAGGTACTTGAAACAAACAAAAAAAAATGTAAATCCTGTCACTGAGTGGCAAGTAATTACAAATTTGAAGATGAAGTAGGAGTGGAAAAAAAATGTAGATGAGGATGAATCGAATAAGATGACAACAATCTTGGTGTTATTACAAGGTTGAAACGGTGAGTGTGAGTGCCTGATACAAGTGGACGGAAAAAGATGGAGGTGAGTAAGAGAAGTAAGAGAGAAAAGAGAAAACGGGAGAAAAGAGAAAAAGAGAAGACTGGACAATTGAGAGAAGCTGAGTTTTTGGCATTCGACTGGTGGCAGCTGGAAACCAGCAAACGAAGAAAGAGGATATTTCAGTGAGTGAATACGATGTGAGTACAGTGTGATGGTGAATACAACATACACATACACACACACCAGATACACAAGAAGTACGCCGTGCAATTTTACAAGCTCAAAGAATAGTGCAAACCAGTGCGTCTGCGTCATGTGTGAAGTTGCCATTTTATACACAACTATTCACTACTACAGTACTTACAGCAGTATGTGGTAGAAGTGTATTTTTCATCAGTGTCAGCAGCTGCATCCAGTGTCATCTTCGTCATTTTTTCCATCTCCATTAACGTTTTTGATAATTACCTCTGGGCCAGTTGGTTAGTAAAACCACCTCCGGGCCATGGGCAACTCTGTTTGCTGTTCAAAAGATCGTCATAAGCGACATAACGATGTCTCTATTGACCCTAGCCACGTTCTGCACCATGGCCTGGACGCACCTGGCTCGATGCCACAGCCCGAACCACTTAGCCATGTTAGTGTTCTACGTGTTGTCCCACCAAATGCTATGCAAGGTGTTTCATCAGTAAATGGGCCATCATTACCACCAATACCTCTTGGTGTTGCCGGTGATGTTGGTATGAATGATGTGATGGGCAATCCACCTGGAACCAAAATATTTGTTGCCCTTTATGATTATGATGCTCGAACAGATGAAGATCTTTCATTTCGTAAAGGTGAACATTTGATTATTATCAATGATACTCAGGGTGATTGGTGGTTTGCGAAATCAAAAGCAACAAAGCGAGAAGGTTATATTCCATCTAATTATGTAGCCAAATTGGAATCAATTGAAGCTGAACCGTAAGTTACCCAGTTATTTTTTGTAATACTTGTTGTTGTTGTTGTTGTTGTTATTTTGTTGATGTTGTTGTTATATATTTGTTTCACCTTCCTTCTTTCTCCCGTTGCATCTTTACCTTTTCTTTACCTTGATTGATAATCCTCTTTTCCATCCGAAAAATTTCTCCAACTAAACGCTCTATTTTTCTTCCTCTCTCACCAAATACTCTTTTATATATACATGCATAACCTGCATAGTTGGTATTTTGGAAAAATTAAACGAGTTGAAGCAGAAAAGAAATTGCTTATGCCTGAAAACAACCATGGATCCTTCCTGATCCGTGATAGCGAATCAAGAAGGAATGACTACAGTTTATCAGTGCGAGATGGTGATACAGTAAAACACTACCGTATCAGGCAATTAGATGAGGGTGGATTTTTCATTGCTCGTCGTACACCATTTAGAACGTTACAAGATTTGGTTGATTATTATTCCAAAGATGCTGATGGATTATGTGTTAATTTGAGAAAACCCTGTGTACAAATTGAAAAACCAGCTACAGCAGGATTATCTCATAATACACGTGATCAATGGGAAATTGATAGAACTTCACTCAAATTTATGCGAAAGTTGGGACAAGGACAATTTGGTGAAGTTTGGGAAGGTATTTGGAATAATACAACATCAGTTGCTATCAAAACACTTAAACCTGGTACAATGGATCCCAAAGACTTTTTAGCTGAAGCACAAATAATGAAAAAACTTCGGCATCAAAAATTGGTCCAACTTTACGCAGTTTGTACTCTAGAAGAGCCAATTTACATTATTACTGAGCTCATGAAAAATGGTAGCTTGTTGGAATTTTTACAAGGAAAAGGAAGATGTCTTAAACTGCCCCAATTGATTGATATGGCTGCTCAAATTGCATCTGGAATGGCTTATTTGGAATCTCAAAATTACATTCATCGTGATTTGGCAGCAAGAAATATTTTAGTTGGTGAAAGTAACATTGTCAAAATTGCTGATTTTGGTCTTGCACGATTGATTAAAGAAGATGAGTATGAAGCTCGAATTGGTGCTCGATTCCCCATCAAATGGACTGCTCCTGAAGCAGCCAATTATTCCAAATTTTCAATCAAGTCTGATGTTTGGTCTTTCGGTATTCTCCTGACTGAATTGGTGACCTACGGTAGAATTCCTTACCCTGGTATGACCAATGCTGAAGTACTGCATCAAGTTGAACATGGATATCGAATGCCATGTCCACCTGGATGTCCTCCTGGTTTGTATGAAATTATGATTGAATCCTGGCACAAGGATCCCATCAAGAGACCGACCTTTGAAACTCTCCAATGGAAGCTCGAAGACTTCTTCACAATGGAAGGCTCTGAATATAAAGAAGCATCTATTGCATATTGAATTGCATGATGCACACACACACACACACATTGACATAGTTTGTTGTCTTCTTTCCTTCTTCTTCTATTTGATTAGCTGTAGCTTGTGCCATAGATGACACTCTTTTTGATATATTTCAGAGATGCGACTTTTGACATCTCAGCTGCCCTTGTACACAATTACCAAACAGTGAACGCATTCTCACATTCACCAACATACAAACACACAAACATGTATACATATACAACCTCGAGACCACCGGGTTCTGCATTTTTTTAATACTTCTAATTTTCATCATCAAGTTTCAAGTGAACTTTTATGTAATAATCCTCATGATGACCGGCTTTACCTGCCATCGAATAAACAATTTTCAGTCAAGATTACATCATTATATACTTCCTTCTTACTTTTTTCCCCCTCTTTTTATCATATTATTATTATTATTATCATTTTTTGTTAGGTTAGTTTTACTTGTTGTAAAATTCATGTGAAAAAAAAACAAAACAAATGTGGAGCTGCTGGGATTTGAACCCAGGACTTCATCGATGCGAACGATGCACTCTACCAGCTGAGTTACAACCCCACTCATTGCTGGGTTGGGCCTTTATTTGACAATACTCCCGTATGTAAGTATTCAGGCGCTTTTTCAAATTTCAGGTTCTTCTAATTCCAACCAATTTGTTTTCTTGACATTATATATAATCTTGAAAGAGAATTAAATAAGACTTGTTTTGTAGGAATACTCGAGGTTGAGTTAATAGTTTCCAAGGCCATCTCGCCTGGTACCTTGTATCTTTCCGATGAGCAACCAATGAATGTTTATTGGCCAAGTTTGATAACAAATTTAGCAATTCATTTTCACTTTTACAAAAAAATGTTAAGTTCGTTTAAAAATCCAAATTTGGTAAATTTGGTTTGCAAGTTGTCGATCTGTCGTTGATGTCAGCAGGAAGAGTGAGAGTGTCGATACTCAGATACCGTCCGTTTTTTATTTGGAAGCCGAGGTCCAAAGTGTAAAGATTCTTGGGTAAACAAATAGTATTGACAGCTGGTAATTTGTGAACTAGGAAGAGCCCTTCAAAATCAGGGTAACTCGGATTGGGATACTCGAATGATTTCATTTCAATGCAACAGTCGACCAAACTGTGTATTATACTTCTGTAATTTTCATCGAGTTGACTTGGATTTATTGTAACAAATATATTCATCTTGGGATTTTTTCTAGTTAGTGACTTTAATCTGTACAATAACGATGGCAGTTGTTCAACATGGATGGAAGATTTGTGATCGGTTAATCCTTCGATAATAATGCGTCTTTCTTGAATTGATTTTCCTGTCAATAGTGTATCTCTTAATTGATCAATCGATTCTTTTTTGATGAGATCCATGGACAAGTTTTTACTGGTGATTTTTTCATTGGTCAAAAGTGAACCAAAATCAAATGCCACATTTCCTTGACCAAGAGAATTCTCGATCGGAGCAACCGAATTGTATCTCCATGCAATATTACTTTCACCTGGTGATGGAGCAATTGGTTTCATTGCAGGTGACATCGTGACATGTGATGGTAATGAGTGTGGATTAAATTTACGATTGGTAAAATAATAATTCGATATTCCATTGTGTAAACAGTGAGAAAGCAATGTTTTTACCAAGAGAGTCGAATATAAAGCGTGTTCGTCTTCTTCTGCAAAAATTTAAATGGTTGAGTTGAAATTCTGATTAAAACGTTTATTCGTGTCTTACCTAAAATGTAGAGAGATCCGTCTTGAATGCCACCAATGGCATTGTCCAGAGAAACAATTCCAGTTGAATTAACAGGCGAGCACATGGCACCAGAAATCCAAGTAACTATTCACCATGTGATCGACCACCAGTGGCGCTTCTGTAAGTCTGCAAGATTTGTTTTCCCAAGTCTCGTCTGAGGCCGCGAAATTATGATACATCCAACAAATTGGTCATTTTCATAGTTAAAGTTGAGTTGAGTTACTCATTCAAATTGTGCTGTTCACCATTAGATACATCCTTAAAGACTGACACTCAAGAATGAAAGACATCAATGATGGTCCTTTCATTTGTTTCAAGCACACAATTATGGTTATAACACCAATTTATGCAATGAACCATCAAGTAGAGCAGATATTGCTAAAATCATATTTGAAAATATACTCTGGTAAAATAGTTTGATGATTATGTATATAAACTATCAGTCATTGATTTTATAACATAAATTGAATAAACACGTGATACTCGAGTGACATTGACAAGCTGTTACGTTTGTCACTCGTAAAGCATCTATTGTCCATAACTTTGTCGATGGGTGTTGCAAGGGAGACAATTCAAACACCTGTTACTCATAACGCTACCATCTGAGTATGATCATTTGAATTTGTACCAGTGGCAACCATTTTGTCCAATCAATTGAAATAAATTAAACACTCCAATGACTTGCGGTACAAGATTTCGATTTTCATTGGTCAAGGATAAAATTGAAATTCCATACGATGAGGAATGTCAGCTGTTAACAGATCCAATTCGAGTGAGAATTACAAATGTTACTAAATTAACAGATGATCCATCAAATTGTCAATGGTCGAGTAAATTCTTTCTTCAAGGAGTACCATGGTAAGATGATTTACTTGTTTCCAAATTTTAAATGTTTATTAATGATTATCAATTTGTATTTAAATTTAATTTGATTCAGCCAACTACGAGGTATGCGTCAATCAATTTCTAGTGACTCTAAAAAGAAAGTGATAGATAAGCTTTCTGTAATAACAAAACTAGACTCATGTTCACCTTACTGGACCAAGTTTATGTTCGAATTGACCCTCAACCATGCACTGTTCGATCCATCTAAAGAATACAGAGCTGAAACAGATTACCGAGTTTACGATAGTATTGTTGAGTCTTTCAAAAGTTTTGGAATTGAAATACTTGAACCATCAAATGGATATTTAGATGAAGAATCAATCGCATTGGATTTAAAATTAAACTTGGATACATCATATGCTCATTACTTTGTACCTAAAATTTATTCAATTGACATCAAACCAACAAATCCCGAGGATCGATGGTTAAACAAATTGTTTATGAATCATTATATGTCCGATGTGACTTTTAAAGTCAAAAATGAAAATTGTAATCATGACTATGTATCCATTGTTCGAAGAAAAAATTCAGATACAGAAATTCAACGGCAACAATTTAAATTATTTCCAGCTCATCGAATGATACTTTTCGATTCAAGTCCAGCTTTGATGAAGTTGATCAATCAAGCGAATTATTCTAACAGAAATAATTCAATGGAAGTGTCATCAATTGAATTATCTAACGATACAGTTAATGGAGTTAATGGTTCTAACGGTGACTTCTCATCATCATCATCATCATCAGCTGATTTGGATGCAGACCAAATGAAAAGAACATCTGGCAATTTGATCACCATTGAAGATACCAATAGTCATGCATTTTACACTCTACTTCGGTTCATCTACTCAAATTCTTTGGTTATCAATCCATTTTGTGTTTATGAAACTCTGTACACATTGAATCATTATCTAACTGAACAAAAATTATCTTCAGTTTACGATGCCATTCGTAAGACTCCTGCTCATTTCATCATTCTCGATTTGTACATGTATGCACATGATTTCAACGATGCAACATTATTACAATCAACTCATGAACATTTGGATGAAAATGCCGATCAAATATTACCAAATGACAAATTTTATGATCTTCCATACGATTTGGTCTTGAATATTGTCAAACGATCAACTCTTAAGATAACTGAGATCACATTATTCAACTGTTTGGTCAAATGGTCAAGAGTGAATTGTCAAAAGTCAGGTCGACAAGTTAACAGTCATAATCAAAGACAAGTACTGGGTGATTTGATTGATCATATACAATTCAATTGTATGACGACAACCGAATTTGCTATGGGTCCTCTCAATTCCACTTTGTTGACACCTGAAGAAATTTCTCAGATCTCAATGTCTAAAGTTAAAATGGAAAAATCCAAAGAATCAACTTTAATGAAAAGATCTTCTCATCCCAATTGGACAAACTATGAAAAGGCTGATGATTGAGAGATTCAAGGGATCAAATGACCATCGATTCACGATCATGACAAAATAATTCAAGTCGAAAGTTCTATTAAAGTTCTATTTGATTTATCTGAATTGTTAGCTCTTAACAATTGAATTTGTATGCGCAAAATGGTCTCGACCACAATTGGTTTGAGCTTGTTGGTTGAGTCAATCGTTCAACAATCGTCTACTCAAAAAGGAATAGGAATGAATAGCAGTGAATTTTCGATGCTCCTTAGGAATAGTTTATTGTTCAAAGAGTTCTTAATGCCTCAATCATTCAATCAGGGAAAAGATTTCATTGTAGTTTTCTACTGAGTACCGAGTATGGTTTTTCAGTTTCTTTGAGGCTATCGTATAAGGCTTCAGTATCGAAGGAATATGTTTCAATATCCAGAGTTTGTATTGATTTAAATAATCCATTGATGGCATGATACCATTTTTCATTTTCATCAGTGATTCCGGTAATATTGAATTGTTTGTCAAGAATTTTGAAGTACAATTTTTTTTCCCGAAGAAAATAAAGTGGTCCAAAAACGACTGGTTCGAAATCAGATGAAATGGTCTTCCGATCCATCTTGGTATCAGTTCTAACCAATGATGTGGCACTGACATCACTTTGAATCAAGTTCTCAGTAATCAAGAACAACACAACCATCTTTGTTAGAGTAAACATCATTTGTTAATTTTCAAAGTCAACTGAATAACATCGTGTTTGACTTGGTCTATTTTATAATGAACGAAAAAGAATACCATGCATATTCAAAATCAACAATTTGTACGTGTCTTTGGTTCGACTTTTCTAAATTGTCTGATGAGCAAAAATCTAAAGTTCATCGTCAAAGCGAAAATGTCAAACTATTCTCATTGCTGCACCAATTAAATTGTTTTCATAGTTATCAAAGTACAATCGACAACAAATGGAACCAAGTTTGTGAAACATATTTAATTTTACTGCCGTTCTATTTCATCTTCTCGAACCCCAATCTCAGCCCAATCAAACTGTTTCACACAATTACAGTGTAATCGAGTTTATCAACAAGGGAAAGTTTACGTTTTACAAGTTCACTAACATTTCATGATGATTGTCGATTAAAAAATATCACTAGAATTTTCCGAGTTATTCATGCGATTCATTAATGTTTGTTAACAAGGTAAATCAGATGGTTCTGTCTGAACTGTATTGATTTCAACATGTGCATTTGTGTTGACTGAGGTATCTCTTGTTGCAACTTTTACCATTAGTAAAAGTTTTGCCGGGTTAAAAGAAATAACAGTGAAAGATGTCTAGACTGAAAGTTTAGCAAAGAACCCCTGGACGAACTCGGCCGAAGCATCGATTGATATTCTAAA
>JASXTE010000099.1:0-129710 GCA_030280995.1 Hemileia vastatrix | reverse complement strand
TAATAACAAAAGATGATATTCATGATGATACAAATAATTGCGAGGATTTTCCACAAATTTGTTGTGGGCTCGACCAATTTGGTACGATGTGTTTGAGAAGAATTCATCAGGTTGTTGTTCATCTCGACACTGGAAGACGTTTTGAAGATGTGCTGTAATTCACTGTTGTAATGAAAGATCGATTTAATTATAATAATAAGCTTCAGTTAGATCAATTTCATATGGAAAAGACACTCACAATCAGGATCAGGAGGATTCTGTTTTAGTTTACTTGTGTTGTCTGATGTCATGAATCAACCAAACTTGTTATTCACTGTGATCTTCAGGTGATGCAGGTTAAGGCGAGAAATACAATCAGCAGAGAGAGTCTTGCAGCTTACATCAATTGAAGGTGACAGATTGTTCATTTGAATTTGCATGTCTGTTCAATTAAATGTCCTGCGCGATCTGAAAATTCAATTGTTGACAGAATATATTCTTGGTTGTCATCCAACAGATTCCGCTTTTGTTGCTTCGAATGATCAAGTTTTTTTCATCATCAACACTAACCGAAAGAAAATATTAACCAAAATGTGACAATTGATAACAACAAAAAGACAAAAAAGAAATGGTGTAAATTTTCAATTACTAGAAGTTCAAGAAAAAACATTTCAACTTGCTGGTGAGACTGATTATGGACTGACTGACCAGTTGAATCAATGTCAATCGATTTCGCATACTCTTGATTTGCTAGAACTCATCAGTATACTGGTGATGCTGTCAACTCGATTAATGCTAAAATTTCCAGAGAGAGTTAAAGTTTTCAACATGCAAGAAACTCAAGGTACTCACAATTACAACGTCATATCGTTGTTGCAAACAACCAATTGTTGTGGTAATTCTAATGAAATTGAAAAACAAACAATAAACAATGTTCAATCAGCCAATAGATGGATGAGTGAAAACTAAGATGTCAAAGTATTTTATTCATCAAAAGACATTTTATTGACTGAATGTCTCTAATCACCCCGTAAAACTTAAAGACTCATCAATGATGTCAACTGAAACTCACTCAATTTGCAAGACACTTCACAAAATAAAGACGAACACATCAATTCGAATTAGTCAAGTGGAAGTGTTCAAATCAATTTGTTTGAATCATCCCATGATGAAATTAAAGAATCCAGCTAGCTCTGCATACCATGGCCGTTTCTGTTCGGGTCCACCTTTTCGCACATGACCGGGTCTCATGTCACAAATTGCTGGCTTCTTTGTGCTTCTTGAAATTCCAGAATGACCTTCAGACCAATAATTCACCCAGTGATTGCAGTTGCAATATAATGCATGGTAGTAAACGTTTTTTGCGATGCTTTGTCTAGCTCTTCTCACGCTTTCGATTCGACCCAGTTTCCCGGGCCCCTCATTCCAACATCCTTTTCTGCTAGCATTACCACTTGCCGCATAATCTTCGCGGGAAATTTCTTCGATATCAGTTGAATAAGAAAGAAGGTCACCTTTACCTGCAGAATGGATGAAATGGCTTTGATTCGTTGCTAACATTGTGTGATAAACTACTTCATGTGCAATTGAATATCTACACACAATACGGTCTCCCGGTTGCCATTGAAGTGTTCCAATGTTCCCACAAGTTGGTGTTTTTGAGAATTGTGACCATATAAATACAAATTCACAGAATGGGATGAAACACAAAACGAATGAATTGAACGACAGCAGTATTAAAAATTGATGAAAAATAGTGATGAACTTCATTGTGTCTTGTCGATAACGTGACTGCACTTACCAGTTCATCCTCAGTTACATTTGAATGCCACAAAAGTTGTGTTTCATAAATGTTCATCATGTAACAAAATCATTAATAAACCACATCAAACAGTTAGTCCACTAGAGATTGACTTTGTCATTGGAAACATACCAATCAATTACCTGCTCATTTAGCAAACTCGTTGAATAACATCGGTTACGAAGTTAACTTTGTATCAACAACACATATGAAATGGTGATCAATAATTGAATACAGCAGAAGCAATGGTAAACTTTATTTCTTTTTTTTGTACTTCAAACTGCATTTTTCATCCATAAAATAAAAAGTAACCTCAGGTATTTGTTTTGTAACGATTGATCACGTAAAAAATCAATTAGTTACATCAGGTGGCTGCTGTTGCCATGATGAATGATAATGTTCATGTAGCTGTTTTGGTTGAAAAAGTGTTCGATTGGGTGGTTAATGAATCATAGCTTTGACCATTGTCTTTCACATGATACTGTATCTAGAAAAGTGAAGTTATTTTATCACATCTAATCCTTTTTGTTTTAATCAAATTTATTCACTGATGGTTTTAGATTGATTGTATGCTTGAACTATGATATTCAATTGTGATAAGTACACAATATTGTCCACCTAACAACCATTAATTTAACAGTGTATTGTGTATTGATAATAAATACAAATTGGTTTGATTG
The DNA here is from genome assembly GCA_030280995.1 of Hemileia vastatrix. Taxonomy (NCBI): domain Eukaryota; kingdom Fungi; phylum Basidiomycota; class Pucciniomycetes; order Pucciniales; family Zaghouaniaceae; genus Hemileia; species Hemileia vastatrix. The sequence goes on along the minus strand of JASXTE010000099.1, from coordinate 127,250 downwards.
AATAGTTAGCATCATCAGCATTATTAGTAATATTAGTAGTGATAATGATTGGAAATGTCTCTGTTAGTTAAGTGTTTCATTTCATCAGTAACAATGAAATTATAAAGTTATAATGTAACATTTGGTAGAAAGAATAAAATGGAAGTTTGAAATTAAACCCTTGGAAAGTATCGAACGGTATGTGAAATTCTGTTGGCTTTGTTCAACTCAGTGATGAGAAAGATCATCATCGTAACGAATCCAAAGAGAATCGCTAAACTACCAAGAATTGCACCAAGGTTAGCTGAAAAGATGCTGAACGCTAATGATAAGAGCGAACTTATTATCGAGATAACTGTATACGCCCAAAGACAACCAACATGAAGTCGACAGATGCCAATGAATCCAACAACTAGATAAGTTGAAATCAGGATTATTATTACGACAATAGAACCGATGGCAACTTTGCAAAAGAAAATTACTAATTTTGCATCTTCGATTTTGTCCCTCGAACTCCCAATTTCAATTGAGTACTCAACAGCTCTAAGCACATGAATCAGCCAACCTACATAGATGACGAGTAGAACAACTCCTATAGAACTGATGACATTGAAAGCGATGAAAACAGTTTTGAGAATATTCCATAATGTTGATGTAGGTTCAACCATTCCGGAGCAGCTTGAGTAGTTTGCACGATCCTCATGTTGACAATGCAAGAGATTCGATAGCTGTTCTGAATTCACTGTTCTAATGGAAAGAAAAGCTACAATTAATTTAATTCCTTTCGGGAAACACACTTACGGTCAGGATTGGGAGAATCAAGTTGAAGATGACTTTTGTTGTCTAGCGTCAGTGAAGCAGTGAACTTTATTGTTGCCAATGTTCAACAGGATATGAAGATGAAAGTGAAAAAGTTGCAGTTCATCATGTGACTAAGATGCGCGAATGTAATTGTGTCAGATTGTTTGGTCAAATTTTCATGTCTCTCTAATTTTATGTCCTGGGTAGCTTAAAAGTGTAATGGGTTACAGAATGTACTTTGCATTGTTATTGTTGCAGATTTAACTTCCGTTCCTTGTTATTTTTTACATCGCTGACACCTATTGAAAGGATGTACTTTTGATGAAAATAAAAACTACCATCAATTACAAAAACAAGGCAACAATTATGTGAATCGGGTATTTTCAATTTTATTCTTGCCTTGGAAACTATTTTCTCCATTTGGTTTGACTTTCTCTCACTTGATCTGGTACACTCTTTGTTTAGTAAAACTCAACAGTCTCCTGGTAATTGTTCAGCTCGATGAAACTAAAGACACTCACATTCACTGAGTTGTTTCCTTGTTGCAAAGAACCTTGATCACAAGCTAAAAGACAAAGTGCCTGCTGTGTTTTAACCTGCGTTGCACATGAGATACACCCATCTAAATGATCATCCAACTTAATTACATGAACAAACATTACTCATCAAATGAGTCATTGAAGTGAGTAATCCAAGTGAAAGTCAAAAATAAACAATTAACAATATTCATTGAGCCAGTTAATAGATGAGTGAAAATAAAGATGTTAAAGTGTTTCATTTTAATTCAGAGAGTACAATAAATTGATTAAATTGTTAGTATCATTACTCTATTGGGTAAGAGTTTTATTTGATTAATAATGAAGATGAGATTAAAAAGTAATCATTAGACAGTAGTTGAAATGTTAAAAACTGATTCTGAAGAATTGAATAGTATTCGGAATTCCGTTGGCTTTCTTTAGCTCATCGATTAGGCAATACATCATTACCACACAACCAATAGAAGACAATAAACGAGAAAAATGAAAAGCAGTAGGTTCAAAAAAAATGTTAATTAAACATAGATTGGCAATTATTATAGTGATCAAAGCATACACCCGAAGACAACGAAGATGAAGTCGACGAATGCCAATCAATCCGATGGGTACCATAATTGAGACCAGGATAACAACCAAAATTGAAAAAACAACTCCAGTTGTTGTCAACTTAAATTCCTTTGGTCCTCCAGTGGCCAGATATATGACCCCAGCTAAAATGAAAAAACCAATAATCACACAAAAGAGGACATTCAAAATGATAAAAACAATTTTGAGAGTTTTCCATAATGTTGATTTAGGTTCAACCATTTCAGTGCGTGGTGATTGAGCAACTTCAGCAGTTTCCATGATCTTTATGTTGACACTGTGAGAGATTTGACAGCTGCAGTGAATTTACTGTTCTGATGAAAAGGTCAATCAATTAGCTACAATTAATTTAATTCCTTTCGGAAAACAAACTTACGGTCAGGATCAGGAGGATTCTGTTGAAGGTACTTGTGTTGTCTGGTGTCAGTGAGCAACTGAACTTTATTCTTGCCGATGGTAAAGCAGGGAAGAGTGAAAAAGTTGCAGTTTCATGCCCTGCGCAGGTAAAAATGTAACAGTTGAGAAAATTTATTTTGCATTGTTTTTGTTGCAGATTTCACTTCCGTTCCTTGTTATTTTAATGTTTGTTCATCTTCAACACTCATCGAAAGGATGTACCTTTGAAAAAAACTACCATCGATAACAATAACTAGAGTGATTATGTAACTTCTGATGTTGATTCAGTGTATATTCAAAAGAGAACTTTTTCATCATTTTTTCAAATTGCACTCGTGAAGGTGTAGCATCAAACTAAATTAACACTTGACCATTACAAACTAAACCACTAAAAAGGATCAAATTATGTTATTGAAACATCGATGTTAGTCAATACTTATTACCCTTGCTGTTGAGATTGCTTTTGGCACTTGTATTGAGTATGTTAACACAACAGTGAGTCACATTTATTACGTCACATCATTTCAGCAAACAACAAAAAATTGGCCATGAAAGACTCAAAGACAGAGCGCTCACTTTGTTATCAACTGAGTTGTAGATGAAATGCATCCATCTAACTGATGACCCAACTTAATAACATAATCAAACATTACTCATCAAATGATGAATCATCGAAGTGACTAATACAAATGAAAGTCAAAAAAAAATATTCATTTAGCTAATAAATGGATGAGTGAAAAGTAAGATGTCAAAGTGTTTTATTTTGAGTCAGAGAGTACAATATTGAAGATGCTCTTTTTGATTCAATTGTTAGTATCATTAGCATTGTTAGTTGTATTAGTAGTAATCATAATTGAAGATTTCTCTGTCAGTTAAGCATTACATTTAATCAAGAACTGTGGTGACAATGAGACAGAAATGAAACATTCGACAAATTAGTTAAAATGCAAGTTAAAAATTAGACGTTTCGAACGAATCGAGCATTTGTAATTCGATTTGCTTTTTTTAACTCATTGATGAGGAAGTATATGATTGCGACTGTACCCATAGATTGCAGAAGACCAAGAATATTGTAAAAATTAGCTCCATTGAGAACTACATAGAACGTCAAGACCATATCGATTATAGCGAAGACAGTATAGGTCCATAGACAACCAAGATGGAGTTGGCAAATACCAATAAGTCCAATGATTATATCGAGTGATGACACGATAATAATTACGATAAGGACACTGCCGGGAACTTTGCTATTATTTTCCGTGTTCAATTCGATGGTGGTCAGAACGACATCTACTAATCCCAATAAATTACCAATGATGAAAATGGATTTGACAATTTTCCATAATGTTGATGTAGGTTCAATCATTTCAGTGCGAGTTGTGACAGCAAAATTCTTTATGCTGATGTGATGACACTGAAGGATACTTGATTGATGAACTGAATGTACTATTGTAATGAAAGATCAATTTAATTAGTTTCACTTCTTTTTGAAAACAAACTTACGGTCAGAATCAGGATTTAGTTGATGGCGACTTGCGATGTGATCTGGTTTTAGTGAGCAACTAAACTTTGTTGTTGCCAATGTTCAACAGATTGTGCAGGAAAAAGAGACAAAATTACAGTCTTTGGTTCTGCGTAGTTTAAAAATGTTGAAAGGATGTATTTTGCATTGTTATCCAACACTCCCATTGCTTGTTACTTTGTTGTGTTTGTTAAACTTCAACACCTGCCGAAAGGATGTGCCTTTGAAATCATCGATAAAAACAAAATAATGATGTTAGTTTGACGTCAATAGACTGGGATCTGAAAAGGAAACACTTTCTTCATTTTCTCTTCTCCTGGTCTTGTCTCATCAGTTGCCTACACTTGGCTTGTAATTTACATATGTGAATGTCATTTATATAAGATTGTTTGATTCAATTTTCATGCATGGGTAATTTTATGTCCTTCGTAGTTGAGAAATGCAAACACTTATCGAAAGAATGAATTGAAAAACAGAAAGTAAACTAACATCCATAACATCAACAAGAGAGCAAGGTAATAATGTAACGGGTGATGTTAATACAGTGCAATCTAAAAAAAGCATTTTTGTAGATTGCCGCTGTTTTTTTAACCCAGAAATGAGGATGGTACATCATCAAAACTGAAACAACAGTGAGTCACATTCACCAGGTTACATAATTGTTGCAAAGAACCTTTTTCTAAGGAGACGAAGTTGGTCCTGAAAGGCCAAGAGACAAAGTGCGAACTTTTTTCTCATCTGTGTTGCACTTGAGATGCATCCATCCAACTGATTATTCAACTTAATTACATAATCAAACATAAACTCATCCGATGATGAGTCATTGAAGTGAGCAATTCAAATGGGAGGCAAGAAAATGAAAGATAATTATAAAGCCAATTAATGAATGGGTAAAAACAAAGATGTAACAGTGTTTTATTTCAGCATAATTCAAAGTTTAAAATATTCAAGATGCTATTTTTAATTCAATTGTTAGTTCCATTAGCAATAATAATTAGATGTGTATGTTAGTAAAGCATTTCATTTGATTAGTAACGATGATGACAAATTGATGATAAGAAAAAAGTAGTTGAAGTTACAACCTGATTTAAAAGTATAAAATGTTATTTGGAATTCCATTGGCTTTTTTCAATCCATCGATGATGAAGTACATCATTGATACGAATCCAGCAAGGAGTAACAAACTTAAGATGATACCGACAATGATATTAAAGTAGATACTGAAACCTAATAAATAAAGCGAAATCATAATAGTAACGACAGTATATACTCGAAGGTAATTGAGATGAAATAAAATAATTCCCATGAATCCAATGATTATTTTAATTGCAATCATGATGATAAGTCCAATAGAAAAACCGACTATAACTTCAGCATAAAATATGTCTCGCTTCAATTCTTCAACGTCTTCCCCTGGTTTCGGATCTTTAATTTTCGGTTTAGTAGATACAATGTAAAAAATTGGAAGGAATACACCAACAATGACACCTAAAATAGCTAATGCAATACTGATGCCGTTAATAGTGAAGAAAACAATTTTGAGAGCTAGCCATGAACTTGATCTAGGTTCGACCATACGATTTGCTCGATTTGCTCCAGCATTATTTATCATGTTGTTGAAGTTCATGTTGATACAAGTGACTTAATTGATGAACCGGAATTCTCTATAGTGGTGAGAAGATCAATTTAATTAGCTTAAATTAATTCCGTTTCTTTTGAAAAAGATACTTACGGTCAGAAATGGGAGGATTTTGTTGAAGATGACTTGTGTTGTCTGGTGTCACTGGTGTGAGTGGTTTATCAATGTTCAACAAGTGATGCAAGTGAAAGTGATAAAGTTGCAGTTTGTCATGTAATTAACATGCGTGGAAGTTAATTGTGTCGGATTGTTTGATCTTGATCTTCATGTCGGTGAAATTCCAGGTACTGCGTAGTTTAGAATCATTATTGAATTAGCTCATCATTAACACTCATAAAAAGAATGTAGCTTCACATGAAATTAAAAACTACCGTCTATTACAATAACAAAACAAAAAAGTAATGATGGAAGTTTGACGTCAGTAGAGAGAGATGAAAATAAAAAATATTGATTATTTTTCAGATCTCCGCTGTTTTCTTTACTCATGAATAGGATGAGGTTTGATCAATCAACGACACACTTGATGTGATCGAGTATGTGACGAATGGTATATTGAATTAACATTTTCTCGAAACATTTGCTCATGGACCATTCGATATGGAATCACCAGTGAAAGAACCTGGTCCTTTTTGCGCGCACAGTACCGGATACACTCATCAAAATGATCAACCAACTTGATTACATGATCGAACATCAGTCATGCAATTCTGAAACATTTGAAGTGAATAATTCAGTGAGTAAGTGAGAAAACGATTAACGATAATTATTGTCAATAAATGGACAAGTGAAAAGTAAGATGTCAAAGTGTTTTATTTTAGCTTAATTGACAGAGTACAACATTGAAGATGCTCTTTTTGATTTAATTGCTAGTATCATTAGCATTGTTAGTTGTATTAGTAGTAATCACAATTGAAGATGTCTCTGTTAGCCAAGATTTTCATTTCATCAACAACTGTGAACTGATGAAAATGAGACAAAAATTAGAAAATTGACAAAATTAGTCACAATAGAAGGTGAAAATTAAACGTTTCAAATGTTTCGAGTTCCCCTTATAAGTGCATTGGCTTTTTTCAACTCAGTTATGATGAAGAACATCATGGCGACTCCAAGAATATCCATCACAATAGCAATAATTTTTCCAAACACAGCATCCCTCGCAGCAATGAATATATCTAAGACGACAGATATCATGAAAGTAAAAGTATACGCCCAAAGACAACCAAGATGCAGTCGACAAATGCCAATAAATCCTACAATTACCTTAATAAATGACAGGATGATGCGAAAAGTAAGAATAGCGATTGCAATTTTCAAAACTGTTATTTGTGCTTTGAATTTTTCGATTTCTTTATCCGTTTTCGCAGTTTTAATGCCATTTTTAACATGTTCAATCGCATAAATTTTTCCATATATACCAAAGATGTAAAAGATGGTATATAAACACGGGATGAGATTGATGATGATAAAAATTATTTTGAAAATCTTCCATAAATCAGATGAAGGCTCAACCATTCGAGTACGATGTAATAAAGCAGAATTCACCTTGTTGTTGTTCATGTCGACACTGAGAGATTTGACAGATGCACTGAAATTCACTGCTGTAATTAAAACATCAATTTAATCAGTTTAGTTGAATTCATTTCTCCTGGAAAACAAACTTACACTCAAAATCAGCAGGATTTTTTGAAGGTACGATGTGTTGTCTGGTTTGAGAAAACAACTAGACTTAATTGTCCATGAGTGAGATCAACAATTTATACGGTTGGAATGAGTATGTTATGTAATTTAAATACGTGTTATTCACGGTAAACACCTATCGAAAGAATGTATTTTAAAACAAAAAGAAAACTACCTTCAATTACAACTAATTACAATTACATCAATTACATCGATGATGTAAGGTTGATGTCAATAGAGTGGAACATTGGAGGACAGAGACGCAGTGGACAAATGGCAATAATTGAACCAATTGCTCCAATGAATGTCCTCAAAAACCCAGACAGAGTGCTCATCGTGTATTCGCTTGCGTTGTAAGTACTAAATTACATAATAAAAAATTACTTAATCAATGATGAATAATTGAAAGTGGGAAATGAAAGTAAAAAACAAACAATGAACAATGTTTATTCAGTCAATTAATGGATGAGTTGAGACTTGAATGTCAAAGTGTTCCATTCGAGCGTAATTCACAGGTTAAAATTTTCTAATTGCAATGTTCTGAATGTTCGAATTGATCCAATTGTTAATATCATTAGCGTTGTCCATAAAATCAGTAGTAAGGAAGCTACTGAATTTTATTATTAACAATGATCAACAGGTGATGAAGGTTAAGGTCTTTCATGAAGCTTAAACAGCAGATTATTTAAATTTTCATCACTGTTCAATCAAATGTGCTGCGCGATCTGAAAATTCAATTGTTGAGAGAATGTATTCTTCATTGTCATCCAACAGATTCATCTTCTGTTGCTCTTGGAGTTTTTCCTTCTTCAAAACCAGTCGAAATAATGTTTCAACCAAATAGGAACCATGGATAACAAGAGGACAAAAAAGTAGTGATGTAACTTTTGGAGTTACTACAAGTTCAAGAAAGAATATTTTTATTATTTTATGAAATTGTCGATGTTTGTTTCTCTCGAAAAAAGGTATATGAACAATGCTCAATTACCGTACGCTCAATCGATGATAATGTACCAGTAAGATAATGAGAAACAAATGTACTTTATTGTTAATCATGATGATGTTAATAATGAGGTTAAGCAGGTCAATTCAGGAAGTTACAGTTCCCAGTTACATGCGTCGAACCTAATTGTTACAGATTGTTCGACCAAATGTTCATGTCTGTGTTGTGAGTAGTTAAGAAATGAGTTGTTTAGAGGATGTATTGTTAATTGTTACCGACGGAATTCTCCTTGGTTGCTTGCTATTTCAAGTTTGTAGCATTTATCGTAAGGAGGTTTCTACAATGAAAATGATTACAAGAACAACAGGAAAACCAATTACATATTTGAAATGGTCTTTTATCCAATATTGATATTGTCAGTATTATTACCAGTGTCAGTAGAGATAATGATTAAAAATGTCTGTTAGTTGACAATTTCATTTCATCAATAGCAATGATGAAATAAAAAGGTAACGATGAGACAATAGATGGAAGTATTTGAAATGGGATTTGATGATTAAAACGTTCCAACAGGTTGATTGGTAAAGTTATTAAGGAATTACCGGTTGGTTGACCACTTGAGGGTAGACAAAGGAGCCAGATGGATTCGTATATGGGTTGGATCTGAGGGCTGATCATTTGGTTATTCAAAGAACCGTCCACTATACTGAGTCTCGGGGCTTGGGCGAAATTGGTGTAAATAACAACATTCGTAGGTTCATTGGCTTTCCTTATCTCAGTTATGAGCAAGTACGTCACTATGGCTAAACCAATATTAAACAAGAGACCAATAATTCCCGTGGAATTTTTTTGTTTGGCTGTTGAAAGGCTATAAAAATTAAGGACGGCATCTACTGTTAAGATTATAAGAAGTGACCTAAGAAAGTGTAGCTTCAGTCGATAAATACCAATCAATCCTAAAGTTATCACCAATATAGCAAGGATCATCGCCACTAAATAGCTAACCCATATTAGATCTGATTCTTCATATGTCTTGACGAGTGCAACGATTATTAAAACAATGTTTCCGCACAACAAAAACATGGTCATTAAGAAAATAATTTTGAAAATTCGCCATGACTCTGTCTTTGGTTCAACCAAACCGGTTTTAGGTTCTTCGGCAAAATTGATTGTGTTGCGGTCCATGTCGAAACTGCTAGGGAATTAAAGATGCACTGGAATTTGCTGTTATGATAAAAGATCAATTCAATTATAATAATTAGCTTGAGTCAATTTAAGTCTTTATTGAGAACCACGGTTTAAATCAAGATGATTCTGTTTAAAGTTATTTGTTTTGACTGGTTCCAGGAGTCAGCTAAACTTAATTGTTAACACTGATTAACAGGTTATGCAGGTTAAGACTACAGTGTCAGATTGTTTATTTAAATTTCTGTTTGATTCAAAGTTTTGCAAATTTAATTGTTGAGAAAATGTATTCTTGATTGTTATCCGACACATTTCTCTTCTGTTGTATTATCAAGTTTTTTCATCTGAAAACTACCGAGTTTATGTTTAAACCAAAAAGGAACCATCAATAACAACAAAAAGACAAAAGTGTGACGATGTAACTTTTGACGCTACTACCAAGGAAGTTGAAAAGAGAACTTTTTTATTATTTTTTCCAATTAACCATTGGTCTGCTGAAATAAATTTTACACTGATGATTGGGAGTGAGAGCAACAAATCTGGAAAATCTATAAATCAAACCAGTTGCTTCACATGAAAGAATCTTCCATGACAAATGCGATTTGTAACGGTTGATTACCACAATGTGCGCTACGCAGATTCTTGGTTCGATCTTGCACACTCTTTGTTCACTAGAACTAATCAGTCTCCTGGTGATGCTATCAACTCGATGAATGTCTCTGTTAGTTGAGAATTTCGTAAAATAAAATAGTTGAAACGGAAGTTGAAAAATCAACCTGTACTAACAGATTGATCGGTATTAGTGAGTTCATTTTGCTTCAATAGCAATGATGAAATAAAAAGGTAACGATGAGACAATAGATGGAAGTATTTGAAATGGGATTTGATGATTAAAATGTTCCAACAGGTTGATTGGTAAAGTTATTGGGAATAACCGGTTGGTTGACCACTTGAGGGTAGACAAAGGAGCCAGATGGATTCGTATATGGGTTGGATGTCATGATCTGAGGGCTGATCATTTGGCTATTCAAAGAACCGTCCACCATACTGAGTCTCGGAGCTTGGGCGAAATTGGTGTAAATAACAACATTCGTAGGGTCATTGGCTTTCCTTATCTCAGTTATGAGAAAGTACACCAATATGATTAAACCAATTTGAGGCAATGACAATGGAATGAATGGAAATTTTTCTGCGCCTATTATATTCAGAATAAATGCACAAATGATATTTATTGCAATGAAAATATTGTACGCCCAAAGGCATCCAAGATTCAGTCGAAAAATACCGATGAATCCAACAATTGTCATAATTGTTTGAATTATACATGCTACAATTAAAATAACGACGATTATTTGACCATTAGTTATCGAATTTTCGGCCACTCCTTTTTGTTTAGTGATTTCAATAGAATAACTGTATGCCATGGCTGTAATAATGATCACAAAAATAATAGCAAAACAAGAAAGGACATTGATGATGATGAAAATTATTTTTAGAATTTTCCACAAATCTGTGGTGGGCTCGACCAATTTGGTGCGAGGTGTTTGAGAAGAATTCATCTGGTTGTTGTTCATCTCGACACTGGAAGACATTTTAAAGATGTACCGGAATTCACTGTTGTAATGAAAGATTGATTTAATTATAATAATAAGCTTTATCTGGATAAATTTCTTATGGAAAAGACACTCACGGTCAGGATCAAGAGGATTTTGTTGAGGATTACTTGTGTTGTCTGGTGTCAGGAATCAACTGAACTTCATTGTTAATAATGATCAGTTTGAGTGATGCAGGTCAAGACGAGAAAGCCGACTTGTCATGTAGCTTCTATGAATTAAAAGTGACAGAATACAGTCAAACCTGGATAAGACGAATAGCACTAACACGACGACCTGGCTAACTCGATGGCCTGGCCGCTCATCAGGTATGGGCGATTCCATGCTAAAGGTGTTGGTTAAGACGACGACCTGGATAACTCGACGGATTTTGTCGGTCCGTTGAGTGATCGTCTTATCCAGGTTTGACTGTAGTATTTTTCATCGTATTTTTGATTGTTGTCCAACAGATTTCTTTTCAGTTGTGTTATGAAGTTTATTCATTGTTAACTTTTGTCGTAAGAGTGTTTCAACCAAAAAGGAACCATCAATAACAACTAGAAGACAAAAAGTAATCATGTAACTTTTGAAGTTACCATAATAGTAGTTTAATTTTAGTATTAAATTTAGTAATAGTTACATTTTCTTTATTTTTACCAAACTGCAACTTTTGTACCCTGGAATAATGATTGTAATCAAAGAGAAAGAAAATTCAGTTTAATTATACCGATGAATTGAACAATGATTCTGATGAATGTTGACAAAAAATGTTGTTATTGGAACATTTTTCTTAGATTATTATTCCACAATTTTGAGACTGATGATGAAATGTTTGTGCTCACTGACCAGTTGAATCAGCTTATCAACTCTGTACAAAGTCGTTGATCGATTTCGCACACTTTTCATTTGTTAGAATTCATGTTTCCTGGTGCTATTATCAACTCGCTTAATGATAAAATTTCCGATGCGATAAAGTTTTTAAAAAGTTCTCAACACTGAAAAAACTTAAGATAGTCACAATCACTGCATCATACCGTACTTGTATTTAACCAATCATTATTTTTATTTGAAGTCAAGAATGATCAATGAACAACAATCATCTGGTCAAGGGATGGATTGAGTGAAAAGTTAGATGTCAAAGTATTTTGTAAGACAATTAACACTCTAACTAGAAGAAGAGGGTACGACTAGTCGAGGTTGTTGTTTACCAGGCAAGGCTTGCAGAGCAACTGATGATCAACTGCTCTGGAAGGCCCCTTTTTATTTGGAAATTTGGCCTAAAGAAGGAGTGTCTTAGTGGAGGTCTGTCACAGGTTGCCAGCCTGTGATAGCCTTTACAGTGCTAGCGGTCTGCTGGACAGAAACCGCTCGTGTCATGTGATGTCACGCGGTGCGTGTGTGTGTGTGTTTGTGTGGTTGGAATCCTTGTCTGGGACTTGGTTGATCCCAGGACAAGGTAAGTAAACAAGGTCAACATGGCAGGTCAACTGACCTCCATGTTTCTTCCTTACATATTTTACATTAGTATAGTTCAAAAATTACAAAATTCAAGATGCCCTTTTTAATTGTTAATATTAGTTGAGATAATGATTGAAGATGTCTCTGTGAGCTGATAACTTCATTTGATTAATAGCAATGATGAGAATACCAAGTAACAACGAAACATTCGACCAAAGTAGGTGAAATGGAGATTGAAAATTAAACAAATGATCGATCCACATTTTTAGGTCCATTGTATCTTTTCCACTCAGAGATGATGGGCCACATCGTTACGACTGCACTGACATATAAGACAAGAGAAAAAATATTTTGGGCACTACTATTCTTGGCAGTCATGACAATTAAGTAGATCGAGCCTAATACAGCGGTAACAGTGTAAGCGTAAAGACAGCCGAGATGCAATCGAATAATACCTACGAATCCAACTATTACCATAATTGTAAAGAAGATAATATTTGTAACATGGTCACCGATTTCATATTTCATATCCTCCGGCGATTGATTGTAGTGCTGAGGTCTTGGGCACTGTTCTGGGCCCCCAGTATTCATCGCTTCAAGGCAAAAAAAGTCTTTCAGCGTGAAGAATATAAGCACACAAATAATTACAAACGCATTAGTATTGATGGTGATGAAAATCAATTTGAAAATTTTCCATAATTCTGATCTTGGTTCAGTCACTCTAGTGTGTGATGCTACAGTAAAATCCATTGTGTTACTGTCGATGTTGACACTGGAGAAGATTTGATAAATGAATTCAGTGTTGTAAGAAAGATGAATTTAAGTATAATGATAAATTTTGGTTAATTTGAATTCTCTTGGAAAAGACACTCACGATAAGAATCAAGAGAATATTGTTGAAGGTGACTCAACTTGTTCGATGTTACTGAGTAAACAAGTTTTTGATAACTAACAGGTTGATGCAGGTAAAAGTGAGACAGTTTCAATTTGTCATCAATCGAAAGTGTTAGATTGTTCGTTCAAATGTTCATCTTTGTTTAATTCAATGTACTGAGAGCGAGATGAAAATTCAATTGTTGAGACAATGTATTTTTAATTGTTACCCAACAGATTCCTCTTGTGATTATTTTCGAGGCTGTCCATCTTCAACACCAAGCAAAAGAACGCATTAACCAATAAATAAACATTCTTAACCACAAGAAGACAAAAAAGTAATGATTCAGCTTTTGACGTTGGTAGAAATTCAAAATGGAAATGGTAAAATTTACAATGCACACTGAATAAACTTAAGATAGTCACAATTACTGCATCATACCGTACTTGTATTAAACGAATTGTTGTTTTTATTCGGAGTCAAGAATGATCGATGAACAACAATCAACAGGTCAAGGAGTGGATTAAGTGAAAAGTCAGATGTCAAAGTATTTTACATTAGTATAGTTCAAAAATTACAAAATTCAAGATGCCCTTTTTAATTGTTAATATTAGTTGAGATAATGATTGAAGATGTCTCTGTGAGCTGATAACTTCATTTGATTAATAGCAATGATGAGAATACCAAGTAACAACGAAACATTCGACCAATTGAGATGAAAGTGTAAAATTAACTAAAAGATTGATCGACACTTCTAGGACCATTTGTTTTCTTCCACTCATAGATGATGGGCCACATGGTTACGACTGCACTGATATATAACACAAGAGAAAAAATATTCTCAATAAGAGCTTTTTTGGCCGTCATGACAATTAAGTAGATCGAGCCTATTACAGCGATTAAAGTGAACGCGTAAAGACAGCCAAGATGCAATCGAATAATACCGACAAATCCAACTATTACCATAATTGTTAAGAGGATAATATTTGTAACATGGTAAACGATTTCATATTTCACATCCTCCGGCGAAAGTTCTTGTTCTTTTAATTTTTCGCACAATGGTCCAGAACCACTCATCGATTCAAGGTATGAAAAGTCATCCAGTATTTCCCATAAAAACATACAAGCAGATACAAAGGCGAGAATAATGATGGTGATGAAAATCAATTTGAAAATTTTCCATAAATCTGATTTGGGTTCAACCATTCTAGTGTATGTCAAGTGAAGGAGATTTTATAGATGTCAATGTCCTGCGCGAGATAAAAATTCAATTGTTGACAGAATGTATTTTTAATTGTTATCCAACAGATTTCTCTCCCATCGCTCGATACTATCAAGTTATTTCATGTTTAACACATCGGAAGAATGTATCAACGAAAAAAGAACCATAAACAGCAACAAAGAGACAAAAAAGGTCAATATCTGATTGTGACGGATGACAGATGTCGGGAAATTTTTCATTCACCAGATGTTCAATTTGAAGTAAGTTCACAGTTTATTGTACTCATTACTACACTGATTACTTTGGGTTGAGAGCAACAAATCTGAATAATAGGAAATTCGAACCACTTGCTTCGCGTGGAAGAGTCTTTTACGGCAACAAAGTCATCAATGATGCCGTGAACTAACTGAATGCAACATGATGATATATCAATGATAGTTTCATTTGCAACTAATTAAGGACATGTTCAAGAGAAAAACACCTCAAAGTATTTTATTTCAGCATGACTGGTTAAGTGAAATTGTCAAGATGCAATTTTTCATTCAATTGTTGATATTATTTGCATTGTCAATAGTATTGGTAGTAACAGTAATTCTAGATGCATCTGTCACGGATAAATCAGTATTTGTAAGTCCATTGACTTTTTCCAACCAAGTGATAAGTCTGTACATCAATATGACCACACCAATAATTATCAAAAGATAAGAAATGTGATAATAATATCCACCTGCAATTAAGAATGATTCGATGAAGAAACACAGCATAGCGATAACAGTGTACGTCCAAAGACAGCAAAGATGGAGTCGACAAATACCAATGAATCCCACGATTACCCCAATTAAGAGCAGAATCATTTGTACGGTCAGATGACAGGCTTCAAATATAACTTTGAACCACAAACTCCACAACTCTTTTGAAGGGGACTCATATCTTTTCCATTCATGACTCATTTCTTGCATCAACCCTATCACGTAGACTAATTGGAAGAAGATAACAACAATGACCAGACATAAGATGACATTAAGAGCGATGAAAATAATTTTGAGAAATTTCCAAACATCTGATGCAGGTTCAATCATTTTAGTGCGTCGTTCTACAGTAGAATTCATCATGTTGTTGTTCATTTCGACACTGTAGGAGGATTGATAGATTCAATGAACTCACTTTTGCAGTGAAATAATAATTTAATTATTATAATTAACTTTGGTCAATTTAATTTCTTTTGGAAGGACACTTACGATTTGAATCAGGAGGATTTTGTTGAAGGTTAATTGTCTTGTCTGGTGTCAGGAAGCAAATAAACTTAATTGTTCATACTGATCAGGTTAAGTAATGCAGGTTAAGATGAGAAAGTCAATTCGTCATGTAGCTTACATGAATATTAATTTAAATTTTCATGTCTGTTTGATTTGCAAATTCAATTGTTGAAAGAATGTATTTTTAATAGTTCAACAGATTTATCTTCTGTTGCTTTTGATTATGCACTGAATGCACTAAATGCAATGACTGACCATGATTTTGAGGGTAAACATTTGATCATCAATTAAACAGTCGAATAATTTGTATCGTTAAGAAGATTAAAAGTACAAAAATTTATTTAGATCGCTTGATGAAAAAAAAAAATTACTACATTGACAGCATTGTGTGTGATCATCTTGATCTGTGTGTGTGTATTTTATGTATGTGTAAGTTCAAATGTATTTCAGTCAATACTCAGTTAACTGATTATATGATTGGTTTGTTTCACTCGACAAGATGAGAAAAGATTGATAAAGTATGTCACAGTTGCAAAGATGTGAGATTGTAATAATAATAATATACTGTTGATGAACAATTGTTGCAGAGAGAATGTTGCATCAATCTTTGAAGTGATTTGAAGATATTGTATGTTTATGAATGTAATTACTGATCATTTTGGAACACATACCCAAGCATATAAATTGTCAAGTGAATATGACGAAAGTGTGTGTGTGATCATCTTGATTCTTGTTCATCATTTGTTCATTTGGATTTGATTGTGTCCATTTGGTTCAGGTCCATTGAGATAAGTTTAACATTTTTTAGCTTGACAGTTAGGACAGTAATAAGTTTCAATTTCATCAGCTTCTTTAGCAGTGATACCAACACAACTGCAATGAAACCATCCTTGACATTCATCACAACCGACATAAACTTGTGTTTCATCATAAGGTTGACGACATAAGCAGTACAATTCTTTTTCTTCGTAAGTATTAGAATTTTTGCTTTCATTACAAACTTGAGTGTTACAAGAGTTGTCAATGGTATCATTAAGAATATTTTTATCATCACCATCAACATCATCATGAGCATCATCATTAGAATTGTTAACTTCATCCATTGGTAAATCAACGTTATTATCGATTGAATCAATTTTAACATTACTATTGTTAGTATCATCAAGTTGATTCAATTCACAATCACCGTAATCATTAGTATTATGATTATTACTATTTAATTTACCACAGTTGATGTGATTATCTAATGAATATTGTGCATCTTTATAAAGTTGTTTTTCTAATAAAACTTGTTTTTCTTTGATTTCTTTTTTCAAATTACATACTTCATTAGATAAATTTTCATTTTCATATTTATCAATTTTATATTTTTTACTCGGTGGTGGTGAAAGCTGATGATTATTGTGATGATTATCTGATACAAGTTGACCATTTTTCGATGAATTACTTGCTGATTTGATACAAGTATTAGATTCAACAATTTGTGTATTATTTGACTTGCTTTGACATTCAATGTTGGATTTAGTATAAGATGAGATGACATTCGTTTTTACTGTTGCTGTTGTTGTCATAGTTGTTGCTGTTGTTGTTGTTGTTGTATCGGTGGTTGATTGATGAGAATTTTTATTTTTTTCGGGTTCATTAGACGTATTAACATTTGATGATAAATCATCAGTCTTGATGATTGAAGTACTTTTACCATCACTCGTTGTACCAGATGCAGATGCAGTAGTAGTCGTGGTAGTAGATGTAACATTAGAAGTATTTTGACCAGCCAATTGTGTTGAAGCTGTCGAAGTATTAGTAGATTGTGTATTTTGTTGACGAGGTTGAATAACAGTTAAAACTTGCTGCCCACTAGGTGTTTGATTAAATGCGATTTGTAACGGTTGATTACCACTAATCATGGAAAGAGGTAAACTAATTGTTTGAGTTTGTCCATTGGGTAATCGTATTGGAATATTAACAACATGTGCGACTGGTCCAGTGGCATTGGTAGTATTATTTTGTACATTTCCATTGGCAGATGAATCAGTTGTATTGGAAATAGTACCAGAAGGTGCAACAAGTCGAATAGGTGTACCAATTGGTGATGCTTTGATTGATGATAAAGGTGTTCCAGTAACCGATCGAATGAGTTGTATTCGCTGTCCAGTTGTACTTGTAGTTGCATTAGAACCTGGTGTTCGAATTATTAAACCAGGTGAACCAGATAAGTTTGGTGTAGTACTAGTATTAGTACTGTTTATAACATTGGTGGTAACAGATTTATTCAATGGTGTAGTTGTAGTTGTAGATTGATTCATTGATATAATTGTAGCAGCAGTTGTTGTAAGCACAGAACCAGGTGGTCCAGTTTTAATGATGATCTGTTGTCCTAATGTTTTACCTTGAAGTGCAGTAATTGGAACTTTATAAACACTACCACCAGCAGTTTTAATTAAACCAGTTTGTGGTGTAGCATTAGAAGTATTACTAGCAATAGCAATATTATTCATTTTGTTACCAATAACAGATGACATTCGATTTCGCAAGGCATTTGTAGCTAATAAACCAGTATTTCTACTTGTAGTAGGTGTACTTGGGTTGTTTGTTTTAAGATCAAGTTTTTTCGATCGATTAGCATCATCTAAAAGAACAATAAGAAGAGAATATAAGTACAAATGTAATGACAACAACAACAAGTAATATATACTTACCGATTTTTTCTTTTTGATCTTTCAGAGCTTTTTCTAATTTATCACCGAAAAGTTTAATCTGCCAAAGTTCTAATGATTCTTCCGGTACCCAATTTTCAGTAACTGATGGTGTACGTTGTTGTGGTGATTCAGCTCTTTTTCTTTCTCGCAAACCAGATCGAATGGGCGTACTTTTATCTCTTGATTTAATTGTAGGTATTTCAATAGGTGTGATATGTTTTTTAACTAAATATTCAGATCGTATACCAAATGGTGGAATTTCACGTCGTTTTAATATTTCTGTTTTAATAATTTCAGTATCAGTAGTAGTTGTTGTAGCACCAATAACAGGTGGTTTAGCTTGTAAATCATCCCATCGTATTGAAGACCACATAGATTTTAATTGTAAACCAATAGCATGTATAGTTTCAATACGTTGTGTACGATATAACCAACAAGTTCTAAACATCGGTCGAGGTGTTGTATGATATGGCCAAATGTGATGATTTAATTTACATGTATAATGAAAACCCATAACTTCACGAAATGAACCAGAACGTGCTAAACGTGTTAATTCATATGTTGGTAAGATTAGGATAGATTTTTCTTTACTTCGATGACTAATAAATCGATGAATTGGTGGTAACGATCCTTTTGAAACAAATTTACCACGAACTGATATTCTTTTAGCTAATTGTGGTATACTATTTACAGATACAATTTTATGTAAATATACTGTATCAGTACAATTAGCAATATCATTTATAGCAGAAGCTTCTTCATTTTGTAATTTAGTTGCTTCATCTTTGGATAATTTTTCACGACGATGTTTTTCAGATAAATCAATAGATTTACATAAATGTGAATAACAAATACATTTGATGGAATCATTTGCTTTATCATTATCTTCATTACGACAAAGTGGAGAGTAACAATTTTTAAGGAGAGAATTTTGTAATAATTTACATGGATCATTATTTTTTTCATTATCATTATCTTCATTTGTTTTTGAGGAAATAATTGTTTTGTTATTATTTGTTGTATTATTTTGATCTTCAATTTGTTTTTGTAATAATCTTCGATCAAGAAATGTATCAATAATTCTCATATTACTTTTATACGATTGAGTATAATCATTTGATCGACTATTCCAACATCCAGTATAAATAGTAGGATAATATATACGTTCTTTACCTTTTTTACGTAATTCATAACTAATATTTATAGTATCAGTATGTGAAACTTTATCTTTATCTTCATCAGTTAATTCAATAATATCAACAGGTTTAGGTTTAGTCCATCGTGGTACAGTACGATATTTCCATGTTTTTGATTGCCATGACCAACCACCTTTACCAGAAAGTCGATATTCTTCACCTTTTTGTTTCCATATTTGATGTTTTAATTTGTTAGGATATCTAACATGTACATTAAATTTGTACATTCCTTCAGAATCTTCAAAATTTTCTCGACGTTCTTTTTTTTCTAATTGTTTAACTTCTTCTCTTTCAGCTGATGTTGTACGATGTAAATGGGTAAAACCAAGTGATTCCCACCATGTAGAATTATATACAACTGGTTTAATGATAGATTCAAGTATACATAATGCTAAAGCAAATTGTGATACTGAATTACATATTTTGACAGCTTTTTCCCAATTAGTACGATGTGCAGGCCAATTAGGATGTAATAATGCTGGTGGAAATTGTGATTCAAGATGAATTAATGTTGTTCTTAAAGCATTTAATAAATTATTCCTTGAACCATAAGCAGTAGATTGCCATTTGAAATCAGATGCAGGTGTAAGTGAAAATTTATGTGCTAAATGACGTTTACGATCACGTTCTTCTTGATGTTGATATTTATTAAGAAATAATGCATTACTTGAATATATATTGTTATAAATTTTACCAGCAAATTCCATACCTAATTTAAATTGAAAACCAGATGCAATTGATGGTGTTGTAGATAAATTTCTTCGAGACATACGTGTTAATGAATTACCATCATTAGAATAAACAAATATATCAGATATATCAGGTGTACAATTAGATACTGATGAACGTACTTTAGCTAATGGATCAAGTTGAGCGAATGATTTAGGTTGAATTGTACCAGTTTTTAATCGTGTTGATATTGTTGTTGTTTTCTTTTCTTCAATTGGTTCTTCTGTTTTAACATCAGTTGATGAAGTTGATAATGTAGTTGATGTTTTATTTTCATCGGTATCTTTCATATCAATGTTTGTTGTATCATGTGTATTACTTTCATTGTTTTTAGAAGAAGTATTTTCATTATCAACTTTACCATTGATTGAAGGACATTTTTTATCATGATTAACATTATCATCATCACCATTACCATCAGCATCAGTATCATCATCTTCATGTTCAGATGCAATGGTTTTTTCAGAATCATCATCAGAATCATCGACATCCATTTTTTCATCTTGATGTGAACTTTGTTGTTGTTTGCTTTTAAATTCTTCAATTAACTTTTTATATTTAGGATTTTCAATATCAAAATATGATCGTCTTTCTTTTTTAGCTGAATTGGTTAATTTTTCGGTTATTTCCATTTGTCTGAATATTTCATCTTTTTGTGAATTGATGTTACGTATAAGATCACGTTCATATGAACGTTTATTAAGATGTAAAAGTAAATATTCAACTTGATCTTTGGTAGAATAGTACCATCTTTCAGTTGAATCTTCAGATTCAACAATTATTCGTCGAATGAGAAACCAATATCGTCTTCCATGTCGATCATAACCTAATGGTTCATGTCGACATAATGCTCGTGTTCTTTCATACAAACTGGTACAATCAGTTACACCAGGTACAGTATTCAATTTACAAACAGGGCAATTCCATTCTCCTTGAGGTACTTCACTCAATGGTGGATCTAAACATTCTAAATGAAATACAGCAGGACAACTTTCACAACAAAGTAAATCACCACCTTTGTGACAATTTCGACAATGATCATCATGCTTAATAACACCTTCACAAATAGCATCTTCACGTGGTGCATTAGTACATAAAAACATATCAACTAAATGGCCAAGTACTTTAAGCTTATTTTCAAGTGGTACAAATGGATATTCTTTACCTTGAAAACATTCTTCTAGGATTTCTTGATGATTGTACAAATCAGAAGATAAATAAAGTCTTAATGAATCGGGCCAAGTCAGAGAATCCATAAAGTAAAAATTTATACCAACGGCATCTTTTAAATCAGTTGGCGTGTAAAGTGTGCCATTAGTTTCATCTTCACGAATAAGTGATTTAAGCAATGCAATATGTATCTCAGATAATAATTGATTTTGTTCATCAACTAAAAGAGCAGCACAAAAATCTTCAAATTTAAAAGGTGTTATACGTAATATATTTGAAAAATGTCGCAGAACTTCATAAATACCAAGTGTTTCCATAAGAAATTCTTTTTTAATAAGAAGATCATCTGAAGAATCTGGTAAATTAAGTCGTGGTACATCTTTTACAGGGAGATTATCACCATTTTTATTTATTTTTCCATTGGTAGCACCATTTGTGTTAGATTTATTTGGGGATGATGATGATGCTAAGGATGAAATTGATGTAGTTGAAGATGCAGGCGAAGATTCTTTTCGACAAGATTGAGGGACGCGAATAGTCAAACGTAAAGATGGCCGAGGACTTTCATCTTCTGTCTCTGAATCATAATCCATTGTAAGAATGATGAAGTTACGTAACGGCAGATGGTATATTTATACTGGGTAAAAAGTTGAGATTAACTTGTATTCGAATCTTGAGTATGAAATTGACTTACAGTACCGACACTGGACGTGTTGTTTCCTGGCCTTTTTCTTTCCTTTCCTTTTGACTCAACTGAACGATTGAGCAGTTCGATAGCATGAACACCAGGTGGCTGTACTACATTTTACTACTCGATAGACGAGTTATTCTACGAATCCAGCATGTAAGGAGTCGTTTTATTATATAGTTAATGCTTGATACATTAGATGGCAACACTGTTTTTGCATTTTAAAAACAAGTAAATTTGTTTGTTGCAAGAAAATTTGTGGTTGATTAATTTCATTCAAATGATTAACGTTATTTAATTGTAAACATAACGAAATTTTATACGTTTTTCAAGTAAGATAAGGATAAAATTGCTCTGATTAAATATGAGGATAAATGAACATTTCAAACATTCTCATTTCTACCTTTTAACCACGTCTTTTTCTTACCTTTTTTTTCTTCGTTTTATCGTCTGCATGTCAATCATTGACGACGACTGATCTTACCCCTTAGTGTACATTTGCTTGGAAAGCTTTTTGCTGATATCCAACAAAATTATCGGAGTCAAGTTCTTCTCATATATTAGTCGAAGAACTAATGCTTCTTCACTTACTTTCAACACTTAATTAATTATAGATAGAAATTCAAGAGTGATTTAATAATATGGACGGTCGATATTGATAATTGAGTTTAATTGATTAATCAACTGATCAACTTGTAATCATGATGAAATAACAGAAAGTTATTGTTAATTAATGCAAAAGCTACTGACGTTGTAAAGTGTTGATGATGATAAATTTATCTATTAATGGTTAGAAAATTAGGTAACAACAATTCGTCAACTCCAATGAATGAAACATGAACAATTATGGTAGTTTTTCATTCGTATCGTTTGTCAAGAGAAAATTTCAATATTTTTCATTGTCACCGCCAGTGGTGTCATCTGTATGTTCATAGGGTTTCTCTTCAGCATAGCTTCACTGTAGCTTGGTTGTAGCTTTATTTGGTACATACACACACATCATCATCATCAGTGAGTGTGAGTCACATTTGTACAACCTGTTGGTTTTATCAAAACAATTTTTTTATTTACTACACATTACCAAACTAGACTGACAAAAATCACAACATGGTAGACCGACTCAGTAAGTATTCAACAAAAAATTTTTCGTCATGATAATTTAATCTAATTAATATTAATTCATTCAATTAGTTAATTCTGAAGCTAATCGACAGCGAATTGAAGCAGTTGAAAAATGCTTTGGTAATTCTGGTATTGTAAGTATCTAGATTGTTCAATCAATAAAATGTCGGCTGTCTCTGATGTCCTTGTAAATTGATTAAAACTTATCGTCTGTCCTTTCACAGCGTCTGTCAATTAAAGGTCGTGTCCTTGTTGGTGAAGGTATTTTAACTAAAATATGTCGTAAAAAACCTAAAAAACGACAATTTTTCCTATTTAATGATATTATGGTCTATGGTAACATTGTCATAAATAAGAAAAAATACAACAAACAACATATTATACCACTTGAAGGTGTAACATTACAAGCTTTGTTGGATGAAGATTTTACTAAACATGGATGGTTGATAAAAACTCCCACTAAATCATTTGTTGTTTATGCAGCTACTGAAGAAGAAAAAAATGAATGGATTCTTCATATAAATCGTTGTGTTGATGATTTACTTCGACGTACTGGTAAAGTAGCTTCATCTGCTCATGCAGCTGTATGGATTCCTGATACTGAAACAAATCAATGTATGAATTGTAAGAAAACAGTCTTTACCATTATCAATCGTCGACATCATTGTCGTCAGTGTGGTTCTGTCGTTTGTGGTAATTGTTCGAAGAATAAATTCATACTTCCTGATCAATCATCTAAACCTCTACGAGTATGTGATTCATGTTTTCAAGTTTTGTGCCAACGACGTGTGTCTAATCCATCGCAAAAGAGTGCAACTACTAAATATACATCGTCATCACAGAAAGAAGTAGCAGCTGATAACAATGACAAATCCTCTAATGTTGAAAATGATGCGTCATCAACTCTTGCCAATTATGATGTACCTAGTGTGCTGAAAATACCTGAACAGCAACAGTTACCATCTGACGATGCCATCATCAATAGTAGTAACAATAATCTTAGTCAGAAACTAGAAGATCAAGCAACTAATGGAAATGAAGCAGACACAAGTCATATGATTCATTTAAAATCAGATGACAATAATGATAAAGGTGATGAAAAAGCAAAATCAACTACTGGTGAAACAGATGATGATTCCGATGAAGAAGATGATCAAGATAATTCTGACAAAGATGATCAAGATAATGGTAACAACTTGAATGATGCTCCTGTCTTTTACGACAATGAAGAAAATTTTACATCCATGACCCAATCATCTTCATATCAAAATGAACCTGTTACTAATACTGCAACTACAAATACCACCATCAATACCACTGATTTGCTTACTGTAGTACAATCAACTCAAGAAATGCAACTGAATGACAATCATACCACAAAAAGTTCTGATCAAACCACTTCGTAAATCAACTTAATCCTTGTGCACATTGATATGCATACACTTGATCAAGTAAAACATTGCACATTCCAATGTCTAATTTCTTCCAATTAAGAAAACAGAAAAAAAACAATAATTGAATCAACTAATATTCTTCTCCTTCTTTTTTTGCATTCCTCAGGATGAATGTGTTTTCCATTTATTTTTTATCCATCTGCTCAGTGATTCTCAACGAGCTCAAGGTGATTATCTTTAATCACCGATAGAATTACACGTGTAATCGTTGTAATTCTATTCCTTATTTTACTCGATTTTACCTTTTGGTAACTATCAATTGATTGATTTGTCTACAACTACTTGAACTACCATAACCAAGTCCCAAGTACACATTTAAATTCTACACTTTTTTTCTTTCAAATAAAACCTTTAACATTGAAATTGTGTTGATTTGATTGTTTATACTTCATAAACTTCTACAGATGTTAAGTAGAGACAAATTTGAATGAAGAAAATAATTCTTTTCCTACATATTCAACTTTAACAGTGTGTACAGAACATATGACAATGTTAACCAAATTTAGATCCTTTTATATGTTTATGACTCTAATGTTAGGTAAATCATTACAACTATCAACAATAACAGCCAGCAAATTTATCCAATCTGAGTAACATGGATACATTAACAACATTTTCATTCACATAAAGTAAGTACTTCGCCTCGTTAACTTCATAACTTACACATACAAAATTTACGCCGTTGTAGCAATGAGTTCATTTGAAGTAAATTGCCCGTTGATTAACGAGTCATTTAACAGAGAAGCTTTACATTAGTTGTAATGACATAAGGATGACCAATTTAATGAATTTCACTCTTTTTGTTTTCTTTGATAGTTTTTATTCTTACCCATTATACTATTTAATTAATAGAATATTATAAGTTCAAATCAATTATAATGGCTGTTTTCCTGGACGTTGAGGTCGAGGTAATCTTTGAGAAGCCATATCGACAAATAAATCAGCATAAGTATTGATATTGTGCTGGTAGTACTCTGGAGCCTTATATTCGTTGCCAGCTGGTTTATTTGCAGCAAATGTTTCAACGTTATTCGAACCATCATTAATATTAGATGGAGATGATGATGATGATGATGATTTAGATGCTTTGCTTTTGTTACTTTTCGACTCACTACCAGCTGTTGAAAGTAAATCATGGTCATTAGAGTCTGATCATCAATTTAAGGTCACAACAATATTACCTTTGGTACTTGCATAGGCAAATCTATTGGTTAAGGTACTTCGATAGAGCATTGATGGTACGTTAATTATAAATCTGACCATTTTGAATGATTAGAATTTCCTGAGGATTCAAGTTGATTCAATTCGCAACTGACCTGTGTTTATCCCTCGTCTTCAATGTCGATGCTACTTTTGTCCGTATGATGGCGTGACTCTTGTTGACATTGAGCGAAAATTCGAGATGAAACGATAAAACAATTTTAATTCATGTTGATTTATCTTCAGATGATCTCAAAGAGTTGATCATCGGATAGAATGGATAGAATGCAATGAGCGGAAGACAAGAATACCTTTCCGTCGAGTTTTTACCTCAGAATATCCTGGATTCTACGCTAACAGAAACACAACAAGCTCTCAAACACATGACTTCAGCACTGAATTGTCCAGCAAATACGAAACAGTAACACAAGAAATAGTGGCAAAAGTCAATTTTAATTCTGATGATTTACAACCTCTTTTCTGTGACGGATCTTGCCAGATTCCATCTCTTATTCTTATAAGTTCAAATTGAACTTATACAATTTGCACTCAAGTTGAAGTCTTTAGAATTGTCGACATTTGTCACTCTCATTGTATTGTTTGAATAAACAAGTCAATCAATCAAATAATTAAGCTGTTGTATTAGACATGATGACGAAACTTAAGAAATAAAGAGAATATCATTAACCGTCATCAATGTTGACAACTGACAGTGTACATGAATGCTTTTGCAATCGGTGAAAAAAAAGCTAATAACAATGTTATTTGTCGGTCTGATATCAATATCAAATGACAACCATTACATTCATTGTGTCCTTAATGATTCATTATTACAAAGGATACAAAAAAAAGACATCTTGATACCATGTCAAGGTCAAGTAAAAAAATAACTTCCTCAAAGGATTGATGTTAACGAGATCTAAATCAAATGGCTGTAACTTGCCCTTAAGTTTTTTTTAACTTGTTCCTTTCAACTTTTACAGTTAAACCAAGTAAATTCACTGGATAAAGTGAATGAATGATGCAACATCACCATCATCACCAAAGTGTAACAAATTTACATTTGATCATCTTCAGTGATAACACGTTGATTAATATACAAATTGCCTGAGGTTGTTGAAAGTGTACATGTATGATAGATGATTAATAATAACCGGTGAAAGTCAAAAGTTGGATGATTCAATCACATACACAGAGATAAACTCGAGTTCAAGGGTAAACCTGACCCATGAAAACCAGATGAGGTGAAAAACCCATCTGGTTTTCATCTGGGTGTAACTGTACTTTAATACCTTTAACAAAAATCCAGTTGAATTACATGTTTTCTTGGGTCAAGTGTATTAATCATCTTACAAAATCATTTCCGATGATGAAAATCCAGTTTTTACTTGATATAAAATAACTCTCTTAACTAAGTAACTTACACATCATCATTGATGTTGAACCTCACAAGATCATCATAATGAATTTTACAAAGTCACTTGTATTGATATTTTGTTACCTTTTGTATATCATCAAGGTAAGTTAATTTGATTTGTCAAGGTTATGATAATCAATAAACATCACATTCTATTCCATTACAGTTCAGTTTATCAGATGGACAAATATTGTTGACATCACTGTAAGTATTAACAGTATTGTCTTATGATTATCATTAATGTTGATTCACCTGATCTTTACTGATGATTTAACAGTCGATTAAAACGTGAAGATGATGTTATGTACAAAAATATCTGTTCACAAGATTCTGATTGTAAAGGACGAAGACGATACTGTACAAAATTTGGTTATTGTCATACTGATCGTGGATAAATTAATTGTTTTTTTTCTCTTTTAATTAACACATTTAATTTGTCATTTGTAATTTGTTTCTTTTCTTCTTGGTAAGAATATCAAATTAAAGGAACTTTCGATTGATTAATAAATTTATTACAATAAATTCATCTGTTCACTTTGAATCAATTGATTGCCATTGATTGTAATTGTGTGTCATCTCGTGTGTTTTTGGTTAATTCGTAATCCAATGTTAACAAATATTCAATTACTTTGTTTTTTAGGCTTTAAATTTTGGACACAACTTTTTGATCACCGGATGAGTATATTGGAATTTTTCACATGCTTTGAAACATTTCTATCAAAGAGAATCAATCAGATGATTAGTTAATTGTTGTTATCAATTGTTATGTTAAACTTACAATTTTATCTTCAAACATTGCTTTCATTCCAGAATCATCAACACATTCTGGTTTCATTTTATCCTTCAGTTTCATAACTTGTTCTTTCAATATCAAATTGTACTGTTTAAGGGAAATAAATCAAAGTTAATTGAATTAAATTAAATTGTCAATTGATGGATAATTTAATTATACTTACGGCATTTTGTCCGATGCAAACTTTTTTCCTTGTATCTTTGTCTAAAGATTTCTTTTTGCAAAAAACACCTCGTGCTTCTGAATTACAATCGGTGGTGGTTTTTTTCTGTTCAAATTAAATTACTTTAGTTAATGACAATTAAATTTAATTATTTTTTCAACTTACCAAAAAGTAACAATTGATGGATTGACAACATTCTATACATTTAAACCATTTGTCATCATGTTTATCCTTCGGTTCACAGATAATTCTTCCAATTGTTTCAGCATCAGAAATTTTTTCTCCACTTAAACACAAGTTAAATGTAATACAAATTGTAATAACAAATAAAATTGTTAAAGATAAAGTCATACTTGATTTTTTACTTGATACTTGAATTAAACAGAGAATTTTCAATGATAAGTCAAAGTATTTATTTCATTTTTATCAGATGAAAAATGTTTTACTTTGTTCCAGGTGATTATCTTGTGTAAGTAAATTTATATAATTAACATACTGACTGATCGATTATCAATCTCGTCATGAATTTAGTTGATTCAGTTGTTATTAAAGATTAATGTTAATGACGTGTTAATTATTTTCACAATAACTTGATTTTATTGTCAGTTAATTATCAATGAATTGATGTCACCTGTTTGATGTCGGAAGAAAATAAGATGAAAGTATCATTTTTACTCATTAATTGTACACATGAGTAAATATGTGAACAAACATTGATTAACATGTACATTGACAATGATAAAGAGTCGAACATTCGAGGATAGTTAAAGTTTTTCTTTTAATTCACTTGGATCGAAGGAAAGAGTTAATTTGATCAATTGGAAGAACAAATTATTTGAATAAACTGTTGTTGTTGTTGTACTTGATTTAAATGTGTAAATTACCAAAGAAGAATAAAAGGTTAATACAATGATCATTTGATACTGTTAAATATAATTGGCCTTGATTTGTCAATTAGGATATAATATTACGTCAGGAGCGAAA
This sequence comes from Hemileia vastatrix, assembly GCA_030280995.1. Taxonomy (NCBI): domain Eukaryota; kingdom Fungi; phylum Basidiomycota; class Pucciniomycetes; order Pucciniales; family Zaghouaniaceae; genus Hemileia; species Hemileia vastatrix. The sequence goes on along the minus strand of JASXTE010000099.1, from coordinate 97,970 downwards.
AATAATTCCATCGAAAGATGATGACAAGGTATGTAAGGAATTTCAAGTGAACATAAAGAAGTTCATCGAATGTACGACTTGTAAGAAAAAAACAATCATATTGACGGAAAGAAAAATTGGATCAAGTACAAAGATAGAACTTTGTCGATGGAATGAAGTTACTGTTTGTAGTGTGATGACTGAAGGAACTTCATGATTGATGAAAAAACAGGTAAAGAAAAGTAACACAAGTTTAGAAGAAAGGAAAAGAAAAAAAATGTATCAACTGCACGGCAAATGGAACTAAACAATTGTAAATGTGAGTAGAATAGAACAAAACAATACAATTGTAGCGGAGATTCAAGTTGTAGGTAGTTACATCTACCCAAGATGATGACATATGTCTCTTTGGAATTTGTCCGAATGCTGTGACATGTTATACAAGTCAAGTGATATCTTATTTCTCATTATTATTATTATTATTATTTGTTGTTGTAGTTGTAGTTGTTGATGTTGTTGTTGATTCTTTCAAATCATGTGTGATGCTAAGACTGACGATTCCGACCAAGTGATGAATCAAATCCTCCTGAGTTTACTCCTTCACGTTCTTTAGCCATACATAATCGATAGGTAAGGTCACTCTGTAAATAATCAAGATGAAAGATAAATTTTTATAATTATATGACAATTGAATCAAAGTTAAATACATACCAATGGTTCAAATTCTTTTTCAGCTACCAAATTAAATTCAGTTACAAAGTAGTAGAAGTGTTTATAACATGTATTAACATGTGCTTCAGCAGCCATGGCAACTAATCGATCAAAATGATGAATGTACACATGAACAAATACACGAAATAATCGAGTAAGAATTTTTTTACACACAGTTACAAAATTAGGAGGAAATGGTACATCCATAGTTGTTGGAAATATATCTTCATTGTTAATTTGTCCTTCAACCCAATCCATTAAATGAGATACATATTGAGGAGCAGGCAAAGGAACTGGTTTTCTAAATTTCACTCCATCAGCCCAAAGATATTCGTATCTGTGAAAATGTTGGATATATTTAACGATATTAACATATATATTTACAGTTAATAGAAATATGCTAAAGATTGAATAATTACCTTGGACCACCTGACATCTTAGGACATGATTCATCAGTACAATAGTCACTTATTGTAGCGTAAACCATATTAATTCGATTGTAAAAGTCAACCACATGAACAGCTAACCAATCGTCATTATTTTCACCGGGAGGAAGTTTGACGGTTTCTCTTAAATCTAAACCAGAGTTTAATGATGCTTGTGCTAATTTATGTAATGAATATCTCATAGTTCCAGGTTGAAATTTCTTCTTTGGCCTGAAAGTTTGTTCCTATGTAAATGAAAACAAAAACAATTGCAAAATATTAGTTACAATCATAATAATAACAAAGCATCAAATGTGTTCCATCTTCCACATATACACATTTTTGTGTACTATGAGAACATCTAAACAATAGTTGGATTGAATGAAATTTCTGGATGAGTTATATGATGTAGTAAAATGATTGTTAATGATTGAAAATAATCAATTTTTATCCTTATAAATCTACAAAGATAACAGGAAGTGACAACAGATGATGTTGATTAAAAGACACACTTACATTTTTTGATTTGCTTCTGAAAAATTCCATAAAACTTGCCATTTTATTTGTTTTGATAATAAAATTCTACCGATTTGAAGATATATCGTAGGTCAAATGTATGGAATATTCCTGACAACCAAGTGACAAGGACAGGGTCACATAAACAATGTGCTCAACAGCCAAACGATGAGCCAATGAACCAATCTGTTGATTGAGAAATAATTGTTTATAACATTATGATATAACTCATTTGCATTAAAATGGAATGCAACTAATAGATTTTAAATGAGTTACAAGCAATTAATAATATCAAATGATCGGAAGGAAGGAATTTGTGAGTAGGTGGTGAGGGCTTGTGGTATATATATACACATTGATCAATCTTACCAAACTTACCAGTAAATGATGAAAGTATTTATCATTTAAAAGAAACAATTAACCATACTACCATAGAATAAATGATAATTGAGTCAAAGTTGATGAATAAAAAGATGATTTAGTGACACTTTACCATGATACAACAAGCTCTCATGGAATGAATGAAGATTCTGTCTTACAAATTTACAATATAATCGGTCACCAGACGGCCGTACTTACGATTGATGCAATTGTTTGTCGTCTGTTTTTCCTTTGACCATTAACTTTCAATTGATTTGACCGTGAGTTGTTTATTTATGCAGGTATATAAAAAAATCACATCATACCTTTATAACCTAAATAACATTAAAAGTACTAACTGACAATTGTTGTTACATTTTGATTGATTTGTTGTATTTTGTCAAACCCGTTGTGTTTATACATGTCAGCGTCGTAAGTATTCATAATATCAAATATTTGTTAAACTATTATCTTACTTGCAGATAAATCTTTTCTTCTTTTTATTATATTTTTTCTATCCTTTCTTTAATTACAGTACTTTTGAACAACTATTTCTTTTCAAGGTTCTTCCAGACAAATTTTACTTCAGTTCAAAGTTCATCAAAAAAAAGAAGTAAATCACGTGATTTTCTTTAACTTGATCCACCTCTTTAAGCCTTGATTCAAGTGTACAATTGAATTACCCGATCATTTGGTTAGATTATCAATGGAATTTCAATGGCGTGACAAAATCTAACTTTATTCAATGTTAGACTAGATATAGATGTGTTAACTTTTCACTTCATACAAGCAATACTTTCAACTGTAAATATCAACTTGTCTCATTCAAATGGTAACATGACAAATAGTCATTCTTCTGATCAATCTACTTTTGTATTTATTTGAAAAAAAATCAATTTGTTGATAATTTATTGTTTTGTTTCACACTATGTGTGTCATATGTGTTCATCCCAAGTTGAAATTGAATTGATAAATCAACTTTTATCATCGGAAAGTTTCGATATATCTGTTTGTTTAGAATCTGATGGATTTTAACCCCTCATGACAAATGAATTTACTCACAGATAGACAGACACATCATCAAATCTTCTGGATTATTGTAAATAAAAGATCAAAAACTTAATCTATAGCAAAAACGTGATGTGGCAAACAATTCAGGGTTTTAATGTAAATTACTTTCACCCTTTCACAAGTTCATATATAAATTATTCTCTGTTCACTTATGCAGTGGTAAAAAGATCGATCGTTTCATCACATTGCGAAATTTACGATCGATAATCATGCTATATTTCACACCAATTGGTTTTTTTTCATCCATTCGATTAACATGTAACAAGTGATGTTGCATCTAACGATCGATTTACCATCTCATTTGAATTGCATTAACACTGATGGTTTCACTATAATGTCAATCATTTAAAATTGTTTGTTTGAAGTTTTTTATCATTGATCTTCAAGTTTCAGTGTGAATTCCACCATTTGATCCATAAGTAATTCATTTGAAATTGAAAGTGTCTGTTGAAAGTTCACCTTGTACCTGATCAAATGTACAATTAAATCAATTCACTGGCATGTATCTAATTGAATTTAATCCTCTTCTATCTTACCGATCGATTAGTACAACTTACAGATACACTTGTTTCCATGATGAAATGACTCACTTCATTGCGTAATTTTTGCAACAGACATTCACATTATCCAATTATAGTATGAGAACCTTACCAAATTAAAACTTTTTTCTTCTTCTTCTTTTTCTGCTGAATCCCAAGTTCCTTGTAGATTAGTTTATGTGAGTTTGAAAATGATTGACTCTAATTTAAAGGATAAACTTTCATACTTGTATATTTAGGTTACATTAGTTAGATACCATGTCTTTACAGACATAATCACGTCTCTGTACATGGATGTAAACTTCTTTTCGTCTGTGAACTCGTGCAATTGAAATTGTCTCAAGTGAATAACAAGGATAAAACATTTGTGAGACACAAGATGAAGTAAAAAAAAGAGAGAAAGATGTCATTTTGTCTTTTTCATTCACTCTCTCGTCTGATGTTGAAGTCTTTTTTTTCATTTTTTTGTTTTCCCTTTGTACCACCAGGCGACGTGTTGTTCCATCAGCTGGTCAATGGTACATTTCGCTTTTCGTCTGATCTTACTTCGAACTTGTCTCAACTGAACTCAACTGTACTAAACTGATGTACTCTGAGTCTGACTTTGTTCATCCTCATCTTCATTCTATCTACACCGGTTATTCTACTTACTCCATTGTATTGAATAATTAATTTTGGTCATCTGATGAAATGTTAACAAGTAACCTACTACGAATTTCCATTGGACGTTGTACACAATGTATGAGCCGCAGAAACATTGGTACAATATCTTCTAATATACCTACTATACCACCACCAAATAAAGATGATAATACAAGTAAACATCCATTTAGTAAATTATCTATTGTTGAAAAACAACTTAGATCTATGGGTTTACTACATGTTGGTGATAAAATGCTTGCTCATGTTGGTGGTAATCGTTCATATGTACTTTTAGGTGATTTAGCATGGTTAGAAAGAGTATTGATACGATGGACAATGAAAAAATTAATTAACAAATATAAATTTACTCCTGTTACTGTACCAAATTTAATTTACGATGATATAATTGCATCATGTGGCTTTGATCCACATTCAAATCGTACTCAAGTTTATTCAATTGATGGAACAAGTAAAGTTAAATCTTACTCTACATTGTCTACACATTTAAATGAAGTTACAAATGATGATACAACATCTATACGTTCAATTTGTCTTTCAGGTACTGCTGAAATACCATTGGTTTCAATGAACTTGGGTAAATGCTTTGATGTGAATTCAGAAGAATCTGTGGAATCTTTGCCAAAAAAATACTGTTCCATTAGTCGATGTTACCGAGCTGAAACATCACAAAGAGAACCTGGTCTTTATCGAGTTCATTACTTTTCTAAAGTAGAAATGGTTATGTTAGTGCCAAAAGAACAAACTAATCAGTATTTAATGGAAATAATATCAGTACAAGAAGATATATTTCGTGAATTAGGATTACAAATTAGAACATTAGATATGCCTAAAGAAGATTTGAATCAAGTTGCTATCAAAAAGTTTGATATTGAAGCTTATTTTCCACTTCAAGAGACATGGGTGAAATATCATCTGCTTCTGATTGTTTCATCAATCAAAGTACTAAGTTGAACATGAAATGTCGTTCAATTAATACTGATTGTACAGAAGATTCAGGAGATCCATTTGTTGAAACATTCATTGGAACCATTAATGGTACAGCTATTGCATCGCCTAGAATTTTGATTGCACTTCTTGAAACACATCGTAATTCAACGAGTAAAGAATTGGCTATTCCATCTGTTCTTCAAAGTCAAATGGGTGGATTGAAGTACTTGAGACCGTACAAAATATTGCTCAAGAATAACCAACATACAAATAATGACAACGATAACAGTAACTAACAAATTTATCATCATCATCAAATTACAAGTATAAAAGAATACACAAGATAGATTTTACAATGGATTTTTTTTCTCAGTTCAAATGTATTTATCAATTGAATTTGTAAGTTAATCGATAAAATAAAAAAAATACATTGAAAGGTACAATTTTTAAACAATTAGATGTTTTTTTCTGATTGATATACACAAAAAATAAGACAGAGATAAATGTAGGTCAAAGGGTTAAGATAAAGGAGTAAAGGACATGATCAATTTATGAAATATCAGACAGGTTAAAGTGGATTGTTTGATTTGGTCAAAGGTAAAGAAATGATTCACTCGATTGTCTCCTTGAATGGTGAGAAAGAGGAAGAGATGAAAAGATGAAAAGAAGCATTGACGAAAAGACCAAGAGTGAAGATCAAGTATCCGTGTGGATGTAACTGTGTCTGTCTGTGTGTGTATGTGTAAAAGAAAAGAAAAATTGTTCAGTGAAGGAGCAAATGATGCAATTGGTCTGTGCCTGCCCTTATCAGTTCTCCGTCCAGGTCTTTTCAATTCATAGCAGTCTGGACAGCGGAAATGATAAGGAAAAGACTAGACCTGATTTACTCGGTTGTTGGACATTTGAAGCATCCGCATCCAGTGTCTGGTGGTGGATGAATTGACTAGAATTCATTGATTTTCATCCTCTACCACGCCCATCATCCTTTTTCAATTGAAGACGACGACGACCAAAGTAAAAAGAAGCGAAAGTGTCATTTATCGAATTTTTCTCTTTTCAAGTAAAATGTTAAATGTGTTGAAAAAACGAACCACCAACAGTAGAAATAGTATAAGACATTTCAAGTATAGACATGATTTTTACTTTACTCTTTTCTTTACTCTTTTCTTTGCTACACTACATCTTGAAAATCTATTGAAATGGTCATACTCACCAGGTGACATGGAATGAATATGCTGAAGAAATGACGATGATGAACAAGTTGAAAAAAACATGTTACCGACAGAAAAGTCAAGTAATAAGTTTTTCAAATGAAATATCAAAGAAATATTTATAAACTTTTCAACTGATTTTACATTTTCACTTGATATTTGCAGGAACATGTTTTACCTTTTTCGATGATTCATCATCATCATCATTATCATGTATTTGATCATCTTCATCATTAGCAACAAAGTAGAGAAAAAGATGTCTCTTCATTGTCTTCAATGCAAAAACAAAAGTAGAAGACAACAAACAAACAAACAAACAAGCAGGGAAAAAAAGTAGATTAGAAGGATCTTTTATGTGACATAATCGAAAAGTAAGAGTTAGAACTTTTTGCCTTGTGATGAGTTGCTTACTTAATCATCGGTTGTTTCCTGTAACACAGACACAGACACAGACACAGATTGATCAAATGAAAAGGATAGGACAAAGTAGGAACATGTAAAAAGACAAAAAAGTATCCAGAAAGGAAGAAAAAAAAGTATAAAGAAGTACAAGAACAGTAAAAATACAAGTACAAGTAACATCAAAGAGAAAGAAGAAAGAGGGGAGACACACACTCGCACACACACATGCACACAAAGAAAGTTAGATGGATGGATAGTGGGTGAGGGGGAGAAAGAACACACACAACTGCTGGATTAAAGGGAAAGAATAAAATGCCCTGCTGCCGATTGTACAGCTCGAAGTAGCATCACGTTCTACTGTTAGAACGGTTGCTGGAGAACACGTTCTATGCTTACTCTCCTAGCGGCAGCAGCTGCAGTTTCTCCTTTCATCTCTCTCTTCTCTCTTCACTCTCAAGTCGCATTTGCAGCGGAGGAGGAGAAAAATCAAGCAAAATGAATGGATATCAACTTGCACCAGTACAGCAGTACAAGTATAAGGCAACAAACTAAAAGAATTATTGGATGAACAATTTTTCTTTAGTTTGTACATCTTCAAGAGGTACTTTAGTCAACTCTCTCTCTTTTCTTACTCTTCTACTTGTATATAGATATATATATATATCTGTATGTTCTGCCTTTTGCTGAATGTACAATCGGTCAGTCAAATATATATATATATATATATCTTCAAACGAATGCACAGAGAAAGAAAGGCCTTTCAAGTGAACAATTCGCTTGGTACAACCAATGTGTACTATTTGATGCATACACTCAGCTAGTAGAATAGTTTACTACTGCGCTGGACACTCAAGAGGTAGAGAGAAGAGAGAAGAAAGAAAGAGAGAAAGATTCCTACAGGATGCAACCTACATCACCAGTGTCCTGGTCATCTTCGCATTCGTCATCCTTCTCATCTTCATCCTCATCCTTATTAGGTGAACATATACACATACAAATGTACAAAATGGATGCATCACATGCAATTAACTTGCTTATACATGTTAAATAGTGAACATATTAAAGTCGTCATCTCTTACCTTACCTGAAGTTGAGCAGTGAAGTGTCTTTACAGAGACTGAGAGCACCAACATCAGCAGCAGCAGCCATTTACTGTAAAAGTACAAGGCAAGAAAGAAAGAAAGAAAGACAGAGAAAGACAGAGAAAGAGAGTCAAGTGGACTCCGGTTTTACTTTTGGGTTGGTGATGTGACGATGGTGACTTGTGTGGCCGACTGAAGGCTGCCTGCAATGGCTCGTGGTGTTCCTTAGGTGCTGGTGATGCGAGGGAAAGAACAAAGAAATCGATCTGTCCAAGGGAGTCGGCTCTCTTCTGGTTCCTCTGTGTATTTTCTCTCTCTTCTCTTCTCTCTCTTCTCTTCTCTCTCTTCTCTCTCTCTCTCTCTCTCTCTCTCTCATCTCTCTCTCTCCTCTCTCTCTCTCTCTCTCTCTCTCTCTCTCTCTCTCTCTCTCTCTCTTTTGCTATTTCACTATTCTATTCACTCCTCTGGTTGGGTCTGCGCGGACACATGCACATCCACATCCCAATTTAACTGCAGTGGATGAAAGGCTGGATCCTTCCCTCCCCCCAACCCCATCCCAATTACCCTGCTGTCCAATGTTCTCAATGTTCAACAATGGTTGTCCTTCAATTGCTCTTTCTTCTTTTTGCATCCTTCTACTTGTCTTTCATATCTCTCTCTTTCTCTCTTTCTTCCTGTCCTAAACTGTATATGATGTTTGTCATACTCTTGCTTTACTTTTACAATGCTTGGTCATATTTTTTTTCCTCATGCAATTTTTGAGTGGTCGCTTCTTAAACTCCATTTTTTAAACTTCCTTTTCCTCTTTTCTTTGATAAAAGATGAGAAGAATCTTTCCTTTCTACACTAAGTTCATCCTTCTACTTTCACCTTTATTTTGTTGCCTCTTACTGACTAACACTGTTTGTACTTTGTACCCACTGATACACTGATTCATTATGCCCTGAAAATACACCCAAAGGCACAATGAATGAAAATGAAGAGTTGAATTGGACGAGTTTTTTCTTTCTTTCTTTCTTTCTTTCTTTATTCCTTCACTTTATTTTATTTTATTTTATTTTGCCTTTTTTTATATTCTTTCTTTCTTTCTTTTTTTCTCTCTTTCCTTTTCTTCAATGTGTCTGTGAGTTGATTGTACTTTGCTGGTGGACTGACAATTTTCAACTGAAATAACATAATGATTCTCACTTGCCCTCAAGTTGTTTGAGTATTTCTTCCTTCAAATGTCTTTTCTTCAATACAACAACAACAACAACAACAACAACAACAACAACAACAACACTTGAAGTATACAAGTAAAAGAAGTTTAGTAGTTAACATTGTTGTTGTGCTATGATCAGGTCGATGTGTACAATTATATCATCCTTTGGTCATGCAAATGGTCACACTACAGTGGTCATGATCACCTGGCAGGCATAAGATGAAGATGAAACGTATACACACATACATATACACATAAAGAAATATCGATAACAACTCAAGTTCTTCTTCTCTCTTTGCCTCTTTTTAACAGAAAATAGCTGGCAACTTTGGATATAGTTTTGGTGAATGTTGACCATTCTTCCGGTTGTAACGGAATCAAAAAGACATTTGCCTTGGATCTGAACAAATGGATCCGTGAGTTGCCAGTATCACGTAGCTTACGATTGGTTCTTTCATGAAAGTTTTTTCTCTTTTTTCTTTCTTTCTTTCCTTCTTCTCCTCCTTCTGGTACATCTTCTTTTTTTTCTTTCCTTTACTTCTTCTCTCCCTTCATGTTTTACTCTCTGTTCTGTTCTGTTCTGTGTTGACTGAAAGTGCCAGAAGCACGCATTTTACGAGAGTAGAGAAGAACTTTTCTTTCTTTCCTTCTTTCTTTCTCTTCTTCACACAACAAAATGGATACACAACATTCACATACACAAAATAATGTTCAATGTACGATGAAGTATTTTTCTTCTTTTGTCTCTAAACCTCACTGACCAATCTGTGTTGTTGTTGCTGTTGTTTTTTTTCCTTGAACGTGGGTCATTCACATGATTACACAAATGATGACAAAAAGTATACAAAAGATAAATGTATCATTTTTTGTCATTTTCACAAACATTATTTACGATATCTTTAGGAGATACTTGAAAACAAGATGTTTCTTTGTATATGAGATATATAATAGTAAAGGAAGGAACTGTTGTACTGCTGTACTGTTTTAATCTTGTGTTCTGTTAAACACAACAACAACACAGTATCAAGAGTAACAATGAATTTGATGAACATCGACAAATAAGGATAAAAAAGAAATACATTTGCATACATTAACTATATATTCCTTACAGAATAGTTCAGATGGATGGATAAAAACAGTTTCCTCAGTCAGTCACTTGTAATGAGGATGTGACCAGTGAACATATACACACACACACACACACTAGTAACCTACATCCGTCATTCAAGATGTAATTGTGATGAGTGAGTGTTATACTTAACTTCACACACAAACAGACTGGTACAATTTACATTCATCCATATCACTTGCAATGATAATGTAAGTTTCTTCTTTAATTTTACTCAACAGTACACTCGATATTTCACTACACTCTCTCTTTCTCTCTCTTTCTCTCTCTTTCTCTCTCTTTCTCTCTCTTTCTCTCTGTGTATATGCCAAAGGTTCATGCTGGTGAAGAGAGAAGGAAAGACTTTTGATGATGTACAGAAAGATGCTCACATTGTAAATTGTCTGTGTATGTATGTGTATGTACCTACTGTGTCTGGGTCTGGTAAGATTACACCCGAAAAAAGAACGAACAAGTCAAATGAGCCGAGACAACAAAATGACCCAACATTCACATCACCAGCTGCTTGCCATTCATATTTCATACTCAATATTAACTTTGACTTGAGTCAATGTTGTTGCTGTTACTGTTACTGTTGTTGTTGTTGTTACAACAAACTGTACACTTTATTCCTTACCAACGTTAAAGTAAAGACAGGTGTTTGTTTGATCAGTTACAGTTACAGTTACAATGTGTGTACACAAACAGGAAAATCACTTCCCGAAAAACTTCCGAAGATAAACTAAGTGATGATGATGATGATGAAATTTTATCTGGTAACAAAATTCACTTAATTCATTCATCTTGATCATTGATTGTTATCTTACTTATTGTTGTTCAATTTAATTAACACATAGACAGAGACAAACATGTACGGAGAAGATTTTATTTGTATCCATTTGTTTGAATTGTTACGTTTTTTCCTTTCTCTTTGATCTCACTCATGTGAAACAAGGTGAATTTGAAATATTTGACTGAGGAAAAGAAAAAAAATGTATAATATTTTTCTATATCACTGTTAAAAGTAACAAAAGTACTTGTACACTTTGTGCATATAAGTAAAAGAACTATTTTTTCCTCTTCTTCTTTTCTGTGGTGAAAAGAAGAACTTCAAAGTTCTTTCTCTCTTTTTTCTTGGTAGATTTTTCCATTTGACATTTTCCCAGTTGTATGTTTTAGTACTTTTGAGTCAATTGTCTGTTACACAGGAACAATTTTTTCATCTTTTTCTTTCCATACAGAAATATACATTTACAAAAGAACCAAAGAATTTTTTTACTTTTTTTGGTAAACTGTAGGAATGTTAAAAATATTCACAGTTTACATTTCAAAAGTCTGTCACAAGTTGAATGACAATTTTTTCTTCCTTTTCATACAAGTATTTGTCCATCATTGACAATTAATTTAACTCTATTCATCGTGTTCAATAATTTTACTAATCATACAAAATAGTCACACAAATAGAGAAAGAACGAAAAAAATTTTTCTCTGAGTAATCGAGTAAATCAACTTGATAAATTATGATCAATTGTATAAAATATCTTTTGCTTAAATTTAAATGACCTTTCACTTAAGAAACTTTCATCAAGGTAAAAAGAAGTAAAAGAACTTTCACACACACACACAAAGATGACGTTGAAGGGAAAGAGTTTCAAGTTTTTCATTAAAAAAAAGAAGAAAAAGATGAAAGATGTAATTTTAACAAAAAGAAAGAAGAAGAAGAAAAAAATGAAAGAAACAGTAAAAGCTGTCAGTTAAGAGCACCTGGTGCAGTATTTTCAAATAAACATTTCACCCTTGTGTAGAGAGAATAATTACACTTTTCAAGCTTTCTTACACAAGTACACACACAAGTCTAACATTCAACATCTCAAGTGTGTACCCAAGAAGCAAAGATGCAGTCACCAGCTGGATGTTGCCACACCCATTGACACATACACATGGAGAAAAGTTGAAATTTCGTTGGTGGTTCAGTCAACAGTCACTCAGTCACTCAGTCACTTTACTGGGTCAACTCTGTGTATGTGAAAGTGTTGGGTGATGTTGTTCACACTAATATCCTAATGACCAAGGGAAGAAAATTAATTTACCCTAAAGAATGTCAGGTAATATTTAGTTCACTTGTTCATATAAATTAAAAGTAAAAATATATAAGTGTTAGACATATTACTATACATCAACAACATGTAAGATTAAGAGTTTTTTTCCTTTTCCTTTGTTACTCCAACAGAAAGAAAAGAACAACAACAACAGTAGGTCAATCGATGTGATTCATCGATCGATATTCATTGCATTGATAATGTAAACACTTATTGAACAATATTGAATGAACGAAATAGTATTAATGTATAAATTGTACAATTGTTATATTTGTTCATTTAAACAATTATTTTATCATCTTCATCAATTCACATCAATAAGTAGGGTAACTGATGATGTTGACATCATCTGAAGAAGAAGAAGTAAAATAAATTTAATATAACTGTATTGTATAGATTACTTTAATGTATGTCAATTTAATGGTCAAATAATTTTGTTAATTTATTATCATTTTAATGAATAACAACTTTTGTATCTAGTATAGATGTGTAGAGTATGTGTGTATATTTGAATATATGGGTCAAAGTGTTGAAGAGACAAACAGACAAATATACAAAGAGAGAAAGATGGACAGAGATATTTACATACTTACACTGACAAGTCGATTCGGAAGAAAATTGACAATGAGGTTGAGAGAAGAGGGGAGTCGGAAATGAGATTTGGGTGATGGTGGTGGAGAAGAAGAAGATGGAAAAGAGGAAGAAGTACAAGTAGAATGATAAGAGGAAGAGAGAGAGAGAGAGAGAGAGAGAGATGACTCACACACCATCCGAGATTTAGGGTTCCTTCTGGCCAATGATGACACAGGCGAATACACTTGCCAAGTCAAAGTGAACTCGACTGTTCTCTCTCTTTCTTTCCCTCTTTTTCGCTCTTGTATTCTGTTGCCTTCTCTTCTCTCTTTTCACTGCTCTGGCAATTGCATGGACACAACATTGCATGTTATGTCTATGATAGTACACACGCTGAATGAGTAATAAAATCAACATAACTCATAGCATTCTCTTATTACTTGCTCTTTTTTCTTCTTCTTCTTCTTCCTCTTTCTCTATAAGTGAAGCTCATTTTTCTATTTGTCTGCTTGATGTGTCTGTGTGTTTAGACCAATTTCATCTTTACCACTCTTATGAGAAAGGATGTTTTCAATGTTCTCTTGTCTTTCTTTCTTCATCTTCGCCAGGGCAATAAAAACATCCTCTGACCACATCACACGTCACATCAAAGGAAAACACAATGAACTACAATGAAAAAAAAGTAAAAATAGTTAATTATTTTCATTCCTTTGACAAGAAAAACAATAAAATTTACTCAATATTCAATGTTAACATTTTTTTTCCTTCAACTCTATCATCATGATGATGATGAAAAAAAGGTAGACAAATGAATAAGTAAACAAATAGATAAATAAATAATTGATAAAAGTACAAAATGAGATTGAAGTAGATAATTCAATTTACAATTTACTCTCTTATAAAATGTCAAATAAGAAGAACACGAAGAACTGTTCAACCTTTGAATTTGTATGTATAAGATAATGAGTGTAACATTTGGATTTTCCAAATGTCTTGGTCAATGATGATCTTTATCATTCATCCGATTCAAGGTAAGGTACAGATGTAAGATGAAGTAAATTGTAGTTACATTATTAACAATTGACTGGACAAGTTGTAATGTTTTATGCAGTTGGTATGAGTCACATTGTATAATAAAGTTTAAACTTTAAACATCACCCGGACAACATTAAAGGCAAATGTAACTCCAGCAACTTTAACATCAACAACAACAGAAAAAAACAGGAACAAGAGTAGAAAGGTTAAATGAAAATAAACAAAGTGCATGTCGAAGGTTGAAAATCTTTAACTCACGTAATCAAGTGAGTGTTATTAATTTATCCATTTGTAATAAGACCAACAACAACAACAACAACAAGGACAAGGACAACAACAGCAGCAAGTGAATCAAAGATGGATTCAAAGTTTAGCCTTTTGTAAGTTACACAGACACACATAGATGTGTTTGCAAGGGTAAGTGTACATTTTACCTTCTTCTTCTTCGTTTTTTTTCAATTACTTATTTAGCAGCCCCTGGCGTGCGATGGATCAAGAGAGAAAAGAGAGTCAAGAAAGAAGAAGAAAAAAGAGAGAAGATAGAAGGAGAAAGAATGAAGGAAAGAAAGAATGAAAGAATGAAAGGCAGCAGAAGCAACGTTCAAGCAGGATAAAAGAGGAAGAAAGAAAAATGAGAGCAGAGAAGCCAGTTGCCATAGGAACCACTGGATGCATTTGGATGGGCGATTCACTTGCACTTCAATTGAGAGACAGGGATACACAGGGATGCGGATGGAGTGTGTGTGTGTGTGTGTGTGAGAGAGAGAGAGAGAGAGAGAGAGAGGAAGAGAGGAAAAGAGAGGTAAAAACACACATACAGACACACACACAGACACACACAGACACACATACAATGAGAAGAAGCAAGAAGAACCTATTGAAAGAACTTGCAGTCGTTTTTCACGATTACCTTGATTGACTTGGCAGAGAGTGAGAGAAGTACACACAGTCAGAGATGAGGATGAGAGAGGATGAAGACTGTTGAAGAGAAAGAGAGTAACATACACACACACACATCTGTGTGATCGAGAAGAAGAAACAAAGAGAAGGTCACAACATCCCGAGAGTCCAAATGCAAGGTACTTGTACTCACAATCACACATACAAAGTGAAAGTCAGGGACTCACACTGGCCCTGTTATCCTAATTGCAATTGCCTGTAAAGTAGCTGAATGATATATTGTGATGTGGATGCTCTGTTCTTTCATTTTCCCTTTCTTCATCTTCTTTCTCTCTTCATTGTGTGTGTCTGTGGATGTGTTGGTATTTTTTTTTTCTTCTCTTCTTTCCTCTTCATCCTAGCGTAACGTTTATAAAGTCTTTCCTTCATCCTGTCAACCTGCTTTTACTGGTTTGTACTTTTACAGTTTATTGTCAAGCTGTACCTGCACAAACTAATCAACAACCCAACACAACAGCCAACAGCTAACAGTCAAGTCAACTGCTTTCATTTACCGATACCATCACACAACCGTCACACTATACTATTTCTATTCTTTCTTCTTCTTCTTCTACTACTTGTACTTTCAGTTCTACTTCTACTTCATCGTCATCATCATGTGTACACCAAAGTAATGTTGGTATTTCACGATGACGATTGACAAGGGACACAAAAAAAACATCCAAAAGTACACTTGAATGCTCACATGTGTGATGAACTCGATGGTCGAATGTTCGAAAAGTTCTGACTCTACAGAGTCATTCGTACTTTTACCTTTTTTTCTTCTTTCTCTCTCTCTCTCTTTGTCTATTCTTTTTCTATCCTTTTGTTTAACTAGAACAAACATATAACAACAAAAAAGAAGAAAAAAAAAGACTAAAAGTTCTTTCTCTCAACCTTTTTCATTGAAATACCAAAAAGTAAAATTAAAGTAAGAATTTTTTTTCACCAAATAAAAAATTAAACAGGTAAAAATATCTTAAAATATTTATCATAAGTACAACAAGAACCCAACAAAAAAAAAAATTTATGTCTGCATAAATATATTTAAACATAACACTGAATCTTCATACTGAATCATCTTAATGTTAGATAAATTAGTCAATTTTCTACTTGCAATCAAATGGAATATTTTATTTACTCATCTTATGTATATACATACAACAACTAAAAATCAACTTAATGTTCTATCCTTTAACTTTAACTTTTACTTATACATATATAACATCTATTTTTCATATTAAACTAAGTGAATACGAAAATATTCAATATGAATAAAATGATCATTTTACTTGCGATCGATTGATTAAAGTTGTGTGTCAAGTTTAATCAACTCATCTTGTGTGAAATTTAATTATCTTTTGAAATTTATCATGTTGAATCATTTACTTTTTCTTCTTTTTGATATTTCAACAAATGATCACAAATGATTAACATGAACTTTTCTCCAACATCGTTGACATTTTATCAACTGGGTGGCGCCACTTTACGAAGAGAAAAAACCAAGGGAAAAGTGGTTAAATTGTCCATTTATTTGATTACAATTGCAAATAACAGTGAAACAATTATAATGAACAAATCGATCAATATTATAATTGACTTTATTTTGTATATTTTAAATGTCAAACAGTGATTAACATGAGAATATTGAACTGTAGAAAAGTTCAAGTCAAACAAAAGCAGAAACATCTAAGAGGTTCTAAGAATCAACTAATCAAATAGATAGATCAACATAAGATGATCACTGAAATAAAATGATGATTGTGTCATGCATTTAACACCAAGACATTTGTCCATCTTTTTTTCTATCTTCATTATTATTTTCAATGCAAGGAAGTTCTTTTTCTCTTCGTCTTCTCGTTGATGAAGTTCTAGGTGGTGGTTTATCCAACGAAACTTCTGGTGAAAGAAGTATAACAGATGATCGATCATGAATTTGTGAAAGTTCACATAAATCAGTTTGAATGGCAGCATTGATAGATGCCTGATCAGCATTTGATTGACCAATATTAGATGCAATATTAGTTGTATTTGTCTGTTCCATCATCAACGATTGTCTTGGTGACGGTGTTGGTATATTACTTGTCATGGTTAAAGGTGAATTCAAAGACATTGATGGTGATGAAATAAGTGGATTATTTAAAGCTAAATTCTGTGCTTGATGGTTAAATTGTAAATTTCCTTGTGAATTACGTTGATGATGTAAATACTCACGATTACCAATGGATGATGTAACACCTGCAACTGTTGTTGCATTAGTATCAGTATAATTCAAATTATCAATGGTGATTCTAAATGGTCGAACTGATTGTGAATGTAAAATATCATCAGGACAAGTAGATGTTGAAAGTAATGATGGTTTATGTAATGAATGTGAATATGAATGACAAAGTCCATCACATGATAATGTTTGATGTGGTGGTGAAGATAAATTGTTATATCGATGATGTTGATGTTGATGATTATTAGATGTTGTATCAATATTTAGATTATTACTTCGTCCACAAAATGCACTTGCAGTACATGCAACAACAAGTAATAAAAGAAATACAATGACACCAAGAATTGAAAATACAACTAAACCTGAATATTGACAACGTGATCCAACATTCCAATGATTACATGTACAATATAAAAGTGAATTATCCAAGTCAACATGACAAAATCCATCATTAGAACAATAATCATCTGGACATCGAAGTGTACACTCTTCACCAGGATATATTTGATTATTGGGTGATATATCAGTATATTTATTACCACAAGAACATGAATATGAATCTTCTTTATCATTGTACATACAATTAGCATATGATGAGCAATAATTTAAATTATTATCATTACATGGATTAATATTTGTTTGAAAATTGATTATTCTCATATCATATTCTGGTTTAATTGTATATAAACTTGTATTAAGTTGATTAATAGCAACAACAAGTTCTGATACAATGATTGTTTGTAAACGATGTGATTTAGATGTTACATGTCCATCAATATTCATAATACAATTAGCTTCGAGTAAATTATTATTGTTAGATGTATCATTAGTTGATACTTCAAATGAACCTTTTGAATAATTTGATTTGGTAAAGTTAATTACTTTAATTTCTACAACTGATTTATTTAAAACGTTGTTTCCATTGATAACATCAATTAATGAATTTTCAATTTTTTCTCGTAATTTAATTGAACCAGGTGAATTGAGTAAAATGTATTCGGATGAAAATGTAATTGAATCAAATTTAAATGTTATCTTGGTTGATTTTTTAAGTAAACAAGTATCTGAATTACTGTAACGACTGAAAGATGAACTACATCTACAACTTGAATTTATACATCGTTCATTAAGTGATAATTGACAATCAGAATGACTTGAGCATGGAACTGTATCATCAGAATCAATTAATGACATTGGCGATGGCAAAGGTGATGGATTTATTAAGATTAACGATGAATTTCCTTGAACCAATGAAACTGTTGGATCATCATTAAGATTGACAAGTAAATGAAATGGTTAACATGTATTCTTTGGACAAGTTAAATTAAAATACTCACTGAATAAACATTGAAGGATGAACTTGATTGTTTTCATGGTTGAAAAATGTATCGATTGTCAATCGTTACTTGTATTTTGTGTAAAAGTTGACTTTGATTTTATTTCAAGTGTGTACAACAAGGTAAAAGATTAGTTTGTGACTTTGTGTGACTTTGTTCTGTTCTGTTCTGTTCTGTACAATGTTGAGTCTGTTAAAATGGTTTGATGAAATGGAGAACCTAGATTCATGTTCTAGTGGGTTGAGATCACTTGCAACATCAATTACTCTTGCACCTGCTTTCAGTCAGTTCAAAAGGTGGATCCATTTTTCTAGGCCAAAATAAGGGTGTGGACAAAGTGGACTTATTCGACAATTTACTTTACTTTTTTATTCTTTCTTCATGAACGAATGATAAAAATTTCATTCCACACACACATACACAGTTCTGTTCTAACCGGTTTACATGAAAATCGATGAATGTGTCACTTGTATGTGTAAAATATAAATTGTATTCACTTTTAAACTGGTTGAAAAATAATTGTTCTTTATTTGCTTCTTTCTAAAGATCAAGTTCTAAGAACATTCTTATCTTTTTATCTTTCAACAGCGTCAGCATGAAAGATATAAAATGCTGAGTCAAAATGTTATTAACAATATGACACAAGTTAACCTAAATTTATGACAAGAAAATATTGACTATGAAAGGAAGATTTATTTTATTGTTACTTTTAAAATTACACTTTGAAAGATAAAATAATAAGTACTTGTTGTTGATTCGATGAAACATATTTACGTGTGTTTAGGTTGATCTTAAACTCTTTACTAGAAATAAATCAATTTAGTCATTCTTCAAAGTAAGCAGAATCTCTTTTAACTTGTTTCAAAAGTTCATTTAAAAGATCATCAGCAATTCCATGCTTTTTAATTTCATGAAGAATTGTGTTAACTTTATCTTTACGATTAGAATGAACAGTTGAATCAATACAATTGTCTCCAGGTGATGGAAGATCAGATCCTTGTCCAGATGAAGATGATGGTGATGGAGAGTGAATTCCACGAGTAAGATGATCACTATCATCAGACGTATAAGGTATTAAATCTAATTGTAATTTACGATCAATACAATTATCATTCATAATGTTCTCTGTAGCACTAAAATATAATGTACCATTGTTGATAACAGTGTGTTCATCATTCAATTTGATCAAATCATTATCACTTTCATCATTATCTTCAATATCGTAGTTGTGAGCAAAATCATTGAATTGTTGTAAAGCTAATTCATTATTACGTGATAATACTAAATCATTGACATCATTAGAATCCCATTCAAGTGTAGGAGTTGGTGGACAAGATGATAATTCATTAGTTGGATCATAAAAGGATGAAATATCATTTATACCTGAATTATAACCAATAATTACTGGTGAATGTGTTAAAATTTTTCGATTAGTTTTTTTAGCAGATTTTTCAACATTACATAAATCAGCATCCATTGCAATGACAGATTGTTTGATATCTTCAATATGACCTAAGAGAAGATCTAATTTGGCAACTGTTGTATCACCAATTAAACTATCATTTGCTGATGATGATACAGATAATGATAATGATCGATGAAGTGATGATGTTTCGGTAGATTGATCATTGATGATGGAAAAATCATTTTCATGATGAGGTTGACATGATGTTGATGGTATTTGCTCTTGTTTTGATGTTGAAGGTGTGGAAGATAAAATATTATTACTATTTGGAAGATTTTTCCAATCGTTAGAATTTCGTTTTTCTAATCGATTTCGAGTCAATTCAAGTGATTCTTTAGCTTGTCGTATCTTTCTCATCATATATTTGTACCATAAATATGATCCAATACCAAGTAGAACTATGACAGATGAAATACGAACTGTAATGTAAGATGATAAAGAAAAGGAATATTATCAGTAAGAATTGTTCAAAGGTTAAGTATGTTATGCAGAAAAAAAAGAGAAAAAATATATTTCCCACCTTCACCACCACAAATGCCATCGAAATAAGATGAACCACAGGCTGGACATGAATTACGACAGGAATCGGAGAATAGTGAAAATTCAAATGATGATATACACAATTTATATTGACTTGTACTAAGCATTTTGAGGTAAAATATATTTATCCACTACAGATGACAACTTGCAAGTAGGTCAAATGAAGATGAATTTGTTTATCACGACAAAAAATTATGTTCTAAGTACACTTGAAAATATTTGAGTGTTCATAGCCACTCCTTGGTGATATCTAAACAATAGAGTTGAGTCAGAGGAAGGAAATGAGTGTCACCAAATCAACCAGTCCATGACGAGCCTTACAACCAGGTGATGTAAACAATGGAAAAGGCAAAATGAATGATGCGATAGTGAGTGAAAGAACTACAACCGTGTCTCTACAACAAAGGGTGAAGGGCAGACTTTCTATTGTTCGGATATTACCGACATAGTTTACACCGATTTTTCCCGCTTACAATCGATCCGAAAATTTTTCATCTCAATACAAAAGATCATTAAAGTCACGGTTAGCTTATCCGATTTAATTGACAAAGTGAAATGTCAAGAACCGACAGAATATCCGAAAAAACAAAACTACTGATGCTGCCACTCTGTGGTTTAACGGTTCAATTGATCAAAAATGTTCTTGTCAAACCAGTTCAGACTTTTGCTTTTGGTTGTATTCATTCCATACAAATGGTGATTTTCTCAAGACAAAAAAAACAAAGCTCATGCATGAGTGATATTGTTACCATGAAATTGTGTAACAAGTTTTTTTACACGTTCTTACCATTTTTTTCACAGTCAATCATTGTTTTTGTCGTTAGAAACGTCGGTCAGTATAATTGGTAACTATATTGATGAATTGAGGTAAATTTGATTCAATGGATGTCAAAAAAGTATTGATAATGAATATACTAGGCACTTGAAAAGTTAAATTGTCGACTATTGTGGTCTCTTGATCTTAAGGTACTTCTTAGTTGTGGTCAGACAACTCGTTGGTCATGAGCCAATGAAAATGGTCGGATGACCGTTGAACTCAGACGACTGTTTGTCTTTTGTCTTGTGCATGTGTTTGTCTTCCGTGTAAGTGTTTACAAGATGTATACCAGTGAAATGTCTTACATTAATCAACTTTTTATTCTGTATGTTAACCTTGGCATTTAACATTGAAAGACATTGTATGTGCAAAGTAACTCATCATCATCATTTTGGTTCTTGTTCAAGTTCGTACATCAAAAATAGCAGTCACCCTGATGCTGAATGACTTATAATATGAAGTTTTTTCACCTCGTTTTATCTGACACGTTAATAATTTCACGCTTAACTAATTTACTTGGTGTATGAAAAAAAAAGCAAAAGAAGAAAGTTAAATGGAAAGAAATTTACCATTTTTCTTGTATCAGTGAAAATCGAGCGTCACAAGTGTTCTAGAGCGCATGGATTTTGATTTTTTGTCCTCCAATTCGAGCCGACTCACATTGGTATATCAGTTCAATCAATACTTCTGACATACAACATCATCCTCATGGCATGTTTTACTTGGTTATTACATAATTTCAATTTAACTATCAGTCAAGAAATTGAATTTTTATTACATTACACTCTTCACTTGTAGTTTAATTTATTAAATTAACTTAAATATAATCAATAAGATATTGAATTCATTCATTGGATATAATAATCATTTGTTTTTGAATTGATAATAATTACAATTATATGATAAAATATGGGTACAAGTCAATCACAACAATGTGGAATATGTGAACGTACAGTTATTGGTGTCTTTGGTGATGATAATTTTCTTTCTTGTCATCGATGTGGTGGTGTTTATTGTATGGAATGTGCTGGCCTTTCATCAACACAATATGAAACAATTAAATCAACTGATAATTCCATTGATTGGTATTGTCAATACTGTGTAATAGAAATTCTTCGATCCTACGATGTAACAAATGAACACTAGCAGTAATCATCAAATTATAATTCTGATGAACCAATTGAACTTTCAAATCTACTAAATCACATATAGCAAATGATGATATATATAATTTTTAAATGTTCCATCAATCGTTAATAATACTGAAAATACTTTATGAAGATTGTTTTATCCTTCCTTCCTATGAGCCAGCAATTTGATCGCCATTTTTCATTATTACTGAGAGAATTAATCTCCAATGTCCAATCAACATCATACAAGAACAACTCTTCCATTTTCATTTTCAAATATTTCTCTTAATTAATCTTAACAACACTACTTTCAACAAACAAATGAAGCCAAGTGACATTTAATGTGTGAAAATAACAACAAACAACAATTTACAACATTTATCATTGTCATCAACATCATCATCCAACAACATTGACCATCATCATCATTATCATGTAATTTAATAATCGAGGGGACAAAGATGCAAATAAATATTGCAATAACAACTCACTCTGATACTTGAATGAATTGTATTAGTTAACATTGTTCTCCTATTGCAACAAAGTTTCCTAGTGGTCACCATGGGACAATTCAACATTAGGTGGAATATTTTAATCAACTTTTTTTTATTCTTCAACATACATATTCATCATTATCGTTTTCATCATGATGTCGATGATGATCGTTCAAATTCATTGGTGGCCATAATTAAATATTTCCAAATCAAAGAAAAAGAAGAAGATGAAAAAAGAAAAAAACTTGGGTGACTCATCAAATACACTTCCAACAGAGCCTGTCAAGTGCAATCTTGTGACTCAAAAGTTGTTTTAATTGAAAGATGGTACTTGATGCTTTAATAGCAAATTATATTAAATAATATTCCATTTCATTTCATTTTTAATCACTGACTTTACAAATCACATGTAACATGACATTGGCAAAGACATTTTCTAACTTTTTTGCAGTTTATTAGATTTTTTCATTGTTGTAAGATTGATTCAGATGGATCAATTACAATCTATTTGATATATTTGATCGTTATAGCGTCCATTTCCAATATCAATTAGTTTATCTCATTGACCAAGAACATCTGACCTCATTTTCACAACGATATTAAGTATCTTGACTGTATCTATTGTTGCTCAGTTGAGAAGATCAGGTCAATTGAAAGGTTTCAATTGAATTTCTTATCAGTTCTATCAATCAATTCGAACGGTTGATGAAACTTCTCAACTCCACAATTCGACCAGTGATTGCTTTTACTATTGATTTGTCGTTAGTTCATTCAAGTCTTTTTTTCTTGAAAAAAAGTACATTCTGTGGCTACTGATGTGTTTACATGAAAAGTGCTAACTGCTAAAGTTCTGTTTACAGAGTAACAGTGATAACAGTTTGTTAATGAACAAGGTTGAGAATAGTGAAAATTGTTGGAGTGGTTCAAGTCCTTGATCACTGGGATCATTGCGAAGTACAGAAGTATAGATAAATCAATTCATTTTCACTCATTACCAAGTGTGCTGATTGGTTCAATAGTCCAAATTTACCTCACGGTTGTAGAACCAGGTAAAACATTGCAATCACAGTGTGTAATTAACAAATTCACTTCAACTTAAGTTAACTATTGTTGACAAGACAACAGATGGCGTAAGGTTAGTATCAACTTATATTGGGCGCGTTTACTCCATTGAACCGAGTAACAAGTGAAGCCCATTTGATTGGCGCGCTGGGCTTATCGTAAGATTGATTTACATTATTTCAACTTTTATCACTTGAGAGAACTTGATGACCTAACACGTTTGAAGTGACAGATGGCACGATAAATAAGTTGAAGTTGAAAAATAAGTACACATATAACACAAGTCAAGTATCAGTGTAACAGTTTCGCACGTGAGATACAAAGTGAGGTGACATTGATGAAAACATCTTTTAACATCAATTGAACATCATTGTAATATCCTCATCATCATATTATACATATATATATTCATGGCTCTACGAAAGTTAACTCTATCTTATGTTAAAAATAATTTAGTATCATTTAATTTTTTTCTTTTATTTATTCTTATAAATATTGGTTTAATTTGTGGTCGATTTTATACATATCGTAATTATTCAATATATGCAAGAATAGCTAAATCATGTGGACAATGTTTAAATTTTTGTTGTTCATTTACAGTATATTTGATGTTACGTAAAACAATAACTAAATTACGATCATGGGGATGGACATCAGTATTGCCACTTGATCAATCAATATATTATCACAAGGTCATTGGATATTTTATCACATTTTATGCTGTAGGTCATGGTGTCTTTCATTGTTTTCACTTTAGTAAGTAAATCAAATTGATTAAACCATCATCATCATCATCATTTATAATTTTAATCTTTTTACTTTAGATGATCTTTCAGCCAAACATGGTGTCAATTTGTATGAATACTTATTCACCATTCGTGAAAATACTTGGCCAAGACAAATATCACCTGTAACTGGTTGGATTTTATCAGCTATACTTTTAATTATGGTCTTAACATCATTACCAGTTATGAGAAGAACTGGTAACTTTGAAATATTTTATTATTTTCATCAATTATTTATAATTTTCTATATAATTCTTATATTTCATGCACCAAAATTTTGGTATTGGTTTGTTTTACCTGGTTCATTGTATTTTATTGAAATGTTATTTCGAATTATAAGAAGTTTTGGTTCACATGGTAAAACATATATTGCACAAGGAACATTATTACCATCACGTGTAGTTCATTTAATTATCAAAAGGCCACCAAATTTTAGATTTTCAGCTGGTGATTATGTTTATATTCAAATACCTGAAGTAGCTAAAACTGAATGGCATCCATTTACAATTTCATCAGCACCAGAAATGTCAGAATATTTATGGTTACACATAAGGGCAGTTGGTGAATGGACTAATCGTGTTTATGATTATTTTCTTGAACAAGAGGAAAAATTATCTGGTGGTAAATCGCCTGTTTGTGAAGTAACTGTTACATCAGCTGATGATACAGGTACTAAATGTGAAAATGTTGCCAAATTAAAACGTGGTCGATCATATCCACCTCTTGGACGAGCTAATTCAGTTCATCACTTTACTTTGTCACCAATTGTTTATCAAGAAAGTGAAACAAGTACCAATCCAGTACAATCAATTCATAATCATCATCATCAATCAGGTAATAGTGGTGGGAGTCGTGGTCGAGGTCTTTGTGTACATCATTCTAATTATGGTGATTCATCCAATTGGTCTGATCATCCTACCAAATCTACCAATTCCACAATTTTCAATACCATTACTGGTCATCTCGCCTGGTTCAGATTTATCTGATGAAATAGAAAATAATAATAACAACAATTTAAAGATGAAAAAATTAAGTAAATGATTTCAACTCCATTACATCAAGAAACACATCCACCATTTAACAGAGCATTGTCTACAATAGAACCACGTGTACAAATACCATTTGATCGTAAACAATCGAAAATTTATGTACTTCCAAGACCAAATGATTGTTCTGAAACACGTATTGCTAATCGAAGAAAAAGATTCATTTCATTAAGATCAAGAGGTGTCAATAGATCACATACAGTTGCTGTTAATCGTGCTGATATTCATAGTAAAGATATTCAAATTAACATACCTGATGAAGTAAGTAATTTACTTCGTCCAAATTCAAGAATTTCCAAAGGAGAAAATGACCCATCTGACAATCATACAAGTGGTCAAATGATCAAATTAGAAAAACCACTTCATTTACACATCGATGGTCCGTATGGTTCACCAAGTTCTCATATATTTAGAACTGAACATGCAGTAATGATTGCAACTGGTATTGGTGTAACACCTTTTGCTTCCATCTTACAAAGTATTATGTTTAGATACATCAAAGCTAAACATACATGTCCATCGTGTAACTTTGCATGGTCTGATCCAATACCACCGGATACTATGAATTTGAAAAAAGTTGACTTTGTTTGGATTAATCGTCATCAAAAGTCATTTGAATGGTTTCTTAGTCTTCTTACTGAATTAGAAATAACACAAGCAATGTGGAATGAATCAGATAGATTTTTAGATATTCATACTTACATTACATCGGCAAATAGTCAACAAGATTTAAAAACAATTGAATTACCAGCATCTATTGATTTAATGCAAGAAAAAGATAAACATGAACTACTGATAGGACTTCAATCAAGAACAAATGCAGGAAGACCTGATTGGGATGCACTATTTACTGAAATATCCAAACATAAAAAAGGTCGAGTAACAGTATTCTTTTGTGGTCCACCAGCTGTTGGTCGAATTGTTCAGTCTCATTCCATACCATTTGGATTTGCCTTCAAAAAGGAAAATTTTTAGCTGTTAAACAATAAAATTTTAAATTTAAACGTATTGTCTGTTAATAATGTCACAACATTGATTGACAAGTAGAAACAACACAAGTCAGACGACAGTCGAAAAAATTTTTCGACCTTTGAGCGCCCCTCTTTGCCGCCCATTTGATTGAACTCATTCTAGATCAACTGACCAGTAGTTATGACTCATTATGGTCGAACAAGTTTTCCCGTATAAATAGCTGTGAAAGAATATTCAATTTAGGCTGTTCAGAGCAATCAAGTCCATTGAAAGGTTGGTCAATTGACTTGGTCCTAACAGCTATTTTTTTCCATTTTCTTTTTCCATTCTCGATCAACAGTCGGTCCATCACAAGATGTCAGCGAAGAAGTTGTCTTAAAGATACTTTATTTTGTGTTATGACACCTGTTACATCAATTAATAACCTTTTAATTCCTACTGAATTAGGTAAAAAGTGTAAAATTTCTCATAAATGGCCCAAAGGATTTACACAGATACAATCAACAAATTAATGTATCAACCATCGATCAGACGAGTTGCAGTGTTTCTTCGAAATTTAATTCTACCGAATCAATTCTACCACTTATCTTTGGTAAAATTATACCTCAATCTTGTCTCGTTCAACATCGACAACTATTTGAATCAATTGTACTTAATCATATTACTTTTGACTTAATTCAACGCTAAATCAAGTCACTGGGAAAATCGTCTCTCTAAGAAACATTCAATCGACAAATTGGTTCAAATGTACACTCCACATTATCAAGTGTGTGAATTTATGCGTCGTGTATTTTTTGCTGTGTTTCCTCGCAATTTATTTGGATCTAATCAAAATCGTCAACGATTCTATCGAGGACTTAAACTTATCATCACCAGTTCTAAAATTTGTCGTATCAGGTACTCAAATGCTTCTCGTGGTATGAATTACAAGTCAATCATTTGGTTGAATCCTAATAACAAACATCCTTCTCAAGGATTCTTCTTAAAATTTACTAAATTTGTTATTTCATACATTTTGGATTTATTACGCTCATTCTTTTACGTCACAGAAACACAGTTTCTTCGTAATGAAAATGTATTCTATCGAAAGTTAATTTGGCATCGAATTTATAAATTTTCAATGAAGAAAATGATCAAAGAACAATCAAATGCAAGTGTATCTTTCTCTGGTGACAAGTCAACTTATTGCATGACCAAGTTTGATCAAAGGAAGAAACTTAGAAGTAGACAAGTTAAACTACCAACTTGTCGAGTGATACCTAAAAAGTCATCAGTCAGGATAATTTGTCCAAATCCTTCTTCTTACGATATGAATCATTTCGATCAATCTTGTGCTTTGCAAGCTGTCATCAGATCGATGAAGAATCTTAAAACTGCTCGTAAAAGATATGAAAATTTTACCAAATTCATCTACTGGTGTAAAACAATGTTAACTCATCATCCTCAACTGTTCATGTTAAAAGGTGACATACTTGACTGTTATCCATCGATTGATCAAGATCTACTTGTTTCAATTATTAGAAAACACATGAAAGAACTTTACAATTCACCTAAACCTTCAACCATCGATGTTATGGTTGTCGAAGTGACGAAACAAATCAATTCTAAATCTTTCAGTACTGAAATGTACATCCCCGAACTTGTTTATCACCAACAATTGAAAGAATACATCCCTGACCATCCTAATATATCCATCAAGCATAAAAGATCTATCAAGTTGATTAATCCTGAAAATTTAATCTACAATGAAATTAAAAACATTACAGTCAAAATCAATGACAGTACTTCATTCAATCTAACTCGAGGAATTCGACAAGGAAGTCCAATTTCATGCGAATTATCTGCTTTGTACATGGAACACTACGTTGAAGAAATTGTATCTAATTTAACCAACATCAATTGTAAAAGTTATAAGTTCATTTATGCTTATTCAGCTGATGACATGATCTTTGCTTCCACTGAAAAACAAGCTGCTTTGGATGTTCTTTGTCGATTGATTCGAACTAATGTCAAGTATAATTTAAAAGCTAATCCAACTAAATTACAAGTCAACTTTGTTCAGTCTGTCTTTTCACAAGTTACCATTAGTCGGTATTTAACTTTTTGTGGTTTTAAAATCGATTCACTCGAATTTTCTGTTCTAAATGATTTTTCTGCCTTCAGCAACTCCCACATCAAGTACACATTCGATTCAAATCAATTTAAACCAGTTAAAGAAGTTCGAGCTCATCTAAGTCGACAAGCATCGATGATTTATCCATTTCTTTTAGATCCATACATCAACAGTCCTCATTCGATAGCTTTGAACATATTTGAAAAGGTCTACCTTCAGGGTATTCGATTGGCTTGTTATTTACTCGAATCACCTGTGTACAAGATCAAACAAGTTACCAGTCAAATTGTATCCTTTACTGTTTGTATGATCAAAAGAATAATTCGAGAACTAAATCATCGCCGAAGAAAAGTATATCTTTTCAGATCTTCAAATTGCTTCAATTGTTGTCTCTGCTTTATTCTTTCTGTGGAATTCTAATGCAAGTTTATACAGTCGTAAGAAAGAACGAATGTTCTTTCACAGATACTTGGTGAAGTTACACAAATCTCTTGGTCAGTCCTGTTATCACATCGATTGTTTAGAACCTTCTCAAGATCTTGCATCCATTCGATTTTATTGAATGATGAGTTTTACAGTGAAAACCTTTGACTGAATAAACAAGTTTTCATCTGATAAACGTTGTTGTTGATTACTTTATCTTTATTTGACTCACACTTTTATCACTGAAAGACAATTAAATAACATTCTTTACCTTGTTGAGAACTTTGATCATCCACAACGAGACAAGGTGTGTCACACTTTATTCCTCGTTGTTGTTGTCTGCATACGTTTTCACTTGGACCAATTTTAATCACCATGAATGATGATACATCATCCTGTTTAACTCTTTCTGAAGATATATTGATGAAAATATTTAACTTGTTGACAGGAAATGAATTGATTAACCTTCGACTTGTCAATAGAAAGTTTAAACAAATCGTTGAAACATTGTTATTGTCAACAATCAAGATCATCGTGAATCCTAAACCAAATCATAAATTTATCAATTTCAATTCAAGTCTTCTTTTTAAAGTTGATCAAGATAAAATTAGAATTTTCTACAACAATAGAAACACAATTAATAAATTAGTTAAATTTCTTAACAAATTTTGTCCTCAATTACAAATTTTACAAGCTTCTAACGATGAAATTACTTGGGATCATTTTATTGAAACAACATTTGCCTTGCATATGATTTACTTTTCATTTTTTAAAATTCGACTATCAAATGATGAAATCAATTCAACTGAAGTTCTTGTGGCAAAGTTTCCCAAGTTAATTGCTTTTGATGTTAAACGAACTGATGGATGTAATTTGTGTCCTGTTCGTGTTCAGAAGCTTCATAAACTTGGACAATTTGTACGAATATCAACATGTCACATGTCAACAGATCAAATGGTTAACATTCAAGTCATCGATGACAATGATAAAAGTGAAATTTGCAAATTAAACCTTCTGACAATTTCACCCGTGATTTGTAAATCACTCAAGATAATCTCTGTCAAGGACATCGAACCTGGATCACTTTCACAATCATCAATGTCTTTCCCTCTCTTGGAATACTTTTCTTGTGATCTATGTCTCACATATATCAATTCTTATGTTCTTTTATTAATCCTTACAAAATCTACCAAATTGAAAGGATTAAAGATGTCAACAATGTTTGATCCTAAATCTGTTGGATTGTTTAGGAAGGCAATCAAATCATGGCCACAATTAACAAACATCTACGTAGAATATAAACGATTCGTTGATGAACAAGTTGACGATGATAAAATTAAACCGATTCATATTGATTTTTCAAGTCAATTGAATCACTTACGACTTCATTCTGTTGTTCCGATCAAAGTGAAAGGTGTGAAAAAACAACTTAAACAGGATGAATCGAAGGTTAGAACTTTGCAGAACTTTTGGAACAAATGGAGTTGTGCAACTGTTAATCCAATCCATCATCAAAGTATCGCTGATGAGTACTCGTCCAACCTTAGAACTTTGGTTCTACATTGTTCTGTGATGAAAGAAAGTAAAGTGAACTTTCCTCATCTGGTTAAATTCAAATTAACTTTTATGAACCATCAGGAAGACTTTACTTGGCTTATCAAATGTCTTCGGCAATCAACACAATTGGCAATAATTAAAATAACACCAGATGAATGTGACTCTTCTATTTCTGGTGAATGTGTAATGATACTCATCGGTTTACTCAATAATTACATTTCTAAATCCATTGTCAAGTTCGTTCTAAAAGCAGAAAGATGTTCGATTGGACGACAAACTTTTCTTAACTTGTCACTTTTTCCTAAACTTGAAAGTTTTATCTGGGAAGTTCCAACTGATTCAACAGAAATTGAATTAGCTGGTGATTGCAATGCAGTTGAAATTAATAACGAATTACTTCGTTCTAGAACTAGAAAGAACATTCAACACGATGAAGAATCGGATGAAGAATTTGAATGTAAATACATTATTGACCATCAAACAGAAATTTCTCTGTCAAATGTTAAAACAATCGATAAAATTGAAATTGATCTTCATGAATTTACAAACTTCCAATTAATTGACAAAATTGTTAGGAAAGTTCGTCGATTTGATGTTGTTAAGATTAAGATTTGGAATTGGAATGATGATTATACAAGTCGCATCCTTCGAACTTTGAATAGTTTTAGTTGTTGCACAGCAATTGGATCATTGAACTTTGACATCGCTAATCAGGTTAATGTTGATATTCTTACCAAATTCATTTGTCAACAATTGCTCAAGTATCAAGGAAAATGTTTTGATATAAGATTTGATGTAATCACGGCAGATGATCCAAGTGATGAAATGGTTGCTGTCATTTGTCAATTAGCTCAACTGGGCATCATACATGATTTTAAATATTATGCATCTCAATCACAGTATCCTGGAAATATGTTTAGTCTGGATTACTTTTTACATCGAGCTGTTAAATGATAACTAAAAGTATGGTTGATTTAATTAGTTTGAAAATAAAGAATAAATCGTCATAAACAGTACTTGTGAACTTTTTTGTTTGTGTTTTTTTATTTAAACAAAGTACCAATCAAAGATCTTCAATGTCTAGATCACTTTCAGAACCTAAAAGTTCATTGGTTACATTTGAATTGGCTGACAGAACGAATCCTCGGGTGATTAGACATTGAGTTAAGTCACTTCCTTTACCAATGGTTACATTAGAACAAACAACAGTAGCATTGATGATACAACCATCTTCGATGGTTACATTGTCCATGATAACACTATCGACAATCTTCACTTTTGATCCAATTTTACAGTTGCTACCGATGACACTTTTCAAAATGATATTATGATGAGAAGAAATCGATGTCGAGTCAATGATGGATGTTCGACTTGGTTTTCCAGTTTCTGGATTAATAGATTGCTCGATTTCATCCAAAATAGATCTCTTGTTAGCTTCGATGTAACCCATTAGTGTATTTGAACGTACAATGTAACCAGAATGTACACATGCATAACAAGAAACATGCCTTGTATCATTTTGTAAACAACTGTTGGTTAAAAGTAATCCTCTGAATGGACCTGATGCTGGTTCAAATTTCAAACACTCCTCTTCAAATCGACTCAATTTATTAAGAACTTTCTTGTCATTTTTGTATTGCACAATTGACGGTAAAAGTTCACCTTTGAGAGACGTAATTGATTGTTCTTTGTCACTTAAGTAGTGATCCAATATTTCTTTCTTGATAAGATATACATGACCATCGAAAAGATTGTTATGCAATGTAAATTCTGGACATAAATTGAGTTCATCTTGCGTAATTGGTACATTCTTTTCAAAGTCAGATTCTGAGTTAAAAATGATGATTCTATTTTGACTGTTGAGGGCGATGATGTCTTTTTCTAAGCGACTCTTTGAACCATAACACTTAGCCATACTTGCAACATTACCTTTACACATTAGAATCAATAGAGAAGGTGATTTTTGTCGAAATTCATTGATAAAGTCAATTAAATTGTAATCACCAAATGTGTCACAAGATATGATGAGAGCATCTGAAGTGATGTGCTCGTGAATCTTTCTCAGAGAATCAACTGTGCCTAAGTGATCTTCTTGGGAGTGACTGACAACCATGTAATGTAATTTGATTGGTAAATTTAGTTGAGCAATCTTAGATTCAATTTCTTGAGCTTCATTTTTCAAAACAACAATGAGAGCTTCTTTAAATCCAGCTTGTGTCAACTTGAGGAGTGGATAGTAAACCATTGGTTTGTTTGCAATGGGAACAAGACATTTGGGCATATTTCTTGTAATATCTCTAATTCTAGAACCAGGTCCAGCGGCTAAAATAACTGCTGTGAATGCCATTTTATCTTTAATTGAATCGGTTTTGACAACAACAGACGAATTCAGACCAAAAACATGCCGGCTGCTTGCGACGCCCTCTTTGGCTGAACAATGTTTAAACCCGCCCATTTGAACAGGATTGGAACAAATTTAAGAATGACCAGAATTAACCATTGTCTTGAAATTTTCCTCGTATAAATAGCTGCAAAAAAGAGTTAGGTTAGCTGTTTAGAGCAATCAAGTCAATTGTAAGGTCGGTCAATTGACTTGGTTCTCACAGCTAATCTTTCTTTTCTAAGAGACACACAAGATGTCACCGGTCGATTTTATCCTCACCAGCTGGTCACCATGAGTGATTCAACCGACTTGGTTTCTTCTGATGAACCTAAAATTAAAAAAATTAAAACAGTTGAAAATGAAGAATATATATTAAAAAATTTACCAACATCAGAAGCATATGAAAAAAGTTATATGCATCGTGACATTGTCACACACATTATTTTAGCGCCAAAAACTGATTTCATCGTTTCTGCTTCTATTGATGGTCATGTTAAATTTTGGAAAAAAACTCACAATGATATACAATTTGTCAAACATTTTCGTGCACATATTGGTCAAATTCAAGATATTGTTTGTAATTTCAATGGTACACTTCTTTGTTCAATTTCTAAGGATAAAACATTAAAAGTCTTTGATGTTGTAAATTTTGATATGATCAACATGATGAAGTTAGATTTGGTTCCAAGTTCATGTACATGGATTCATAACTCAAGTGATCCTTTGGCAAATTTAGCATTGACAATTGAAAAGTCAAATGAAATAATCATCCTTGATGGTCGAGGTACCAAAGATCCATTGAAAACATTGACAAGAATACATTTTCATCCTGTATATTTAATTCGTTACTCACCTTCAACATCTTGTTGTATATCCATTGACGATAAAGGCATGCTTGACTACTGGTATTCACTTCAAAAAGACTGTGAATTTCCAAGCAGCCTTGTATCATTTGAATCTAAAATGGACACTAATTTATATGAATTCGCACAATCACAAATCAAAGTCCACGATTTAGTCATCACTGCTGATGGACAGCATTTCGCAACAATTTCTTCTGATCGTAAGATTCGATTGTTTAAATTTTCCAGTGGTAAAATTTTACGAGTATTTGACGAATCTATCAGTCACATTCAATCACTTCAAGCAGAGAAACAATTCATGTCCAACATCGATTTTGCCCGTCGTTTAGCATTAGAAACAGAAATTGAAAACTCTGGTAGTTTATCTTCGGAAAGAATAACCTTTGACAAGAGTGGTTATTTCATCTTGTATCCAACAATGCTTGGTGTGAAGACAGTTAACTGGAAAACCAACCGATGTATTCGTGTCTTAGGTAAAGGAGAAAATTTACGTGCACTCAACGTTGTTCTGTATTCAGACATTCCTGAAAAGA
The DNA here is from genome assembly GCA_030280995.1 of Hemileia vastatrix. Taxonomy (NCBI): domain Eukaryota; kingdom Fungi; phylum Basidiomycota; class Pucciniomycetes; order Pucciniales; family Zaghouaniaceae; genus Hemileia; species Hemileia vastatrix. The sequence continues at coordinate 63,388 of JASXTE010000099.1, read as the reverse complement.
TTCAAGCATCTGTTACCATCGAAATGGAAGCTGCTGAAAATCCTAATATTACTAGTGGACAAGTTGATCCAAGTGTCTTTGTCACTGGTTACAAGAAGAATCGATTTTACATCTTTTCCAATAGAAATCCAGATGAAACAGGTGATACCAACAATGAAAGAGACATCTTCAATGAAAAACCATCAAGAGAAGACATGTTGGCTGCAACTGAATCAACAGGTGCTGTTGAAAAGAAACACTTTGAATACTGTATTATTCACACATCTATGGGTGATATACATTGTAAATTATTTGCCAAGTTGACTCCTAAGACCAATGAAAATTTCTGTACTCATATTAAAAATGGATATTACAATGGACATATATTTCATCGAGTTATTAAACAATTTATGATTCAAACTGGTGATCCAACTGGAACTGGAACTGGTGGAGAATCTATTTGGGGTGCTGATTTTGAAGATGAATTTCATCCAAGTCTTAAACATGATAAACCTTTCATGCTTTCCATGGCTAATGCTGGTTCTAATACTAATGGATCACAGTTCTTTATCACAGTTATACCATGTCCTTGGTTAAATAACAAACACACTGTCTTTGGACAAGTTGTTGAAGGAATGGACATTGCAACTAACATTTCCAATGTCAGGACAAACAGAAAAACTGATAAACCTTTTGATGATGTTAAAATAATTAGTATCACACTCAAATAAAATCGTATCATGCTACTTAATGTGATTCTTGCAAATAGTTCTTTACCTTTTCTGCTGTTTGTTGGATAGATGAATCATGAAAAATGCTCTGACAAACAACTGGTCTGACGAATGGCTTATCTGAACTTGAAAGAACGATTTCGATGTCAGCACTTTTGTTGTTTTTCCAATTCAAATGGAAAGATATCTCTTGAGTGCTTCAGGTGGAAAGTAGTTGATTACACTGTATGGTAACATTGGACAGGTGAAGTTGATCAGTTCGAACTTTGTTCACTTGAAGTATCTGTTAAGGCTGAAATAAAAAGTTCTAACTAAGTATCCAACTGATTCATTGTTGATACAGCGAAAGAACGACGAACATCTCCTAATGTTTAATGGTAACTTTATTAACATCTCAATGACTACGACAATCGTTTAAACAGAAGTAGATGAAGCATAATTTGTCTGGAATCATCGATTGACCGTCAAGTTCGTTTTATTAATGAAACAACTACCAAATACAAACTGAAATGGTTTCTTGATGTTTTACAATTAAAATGTTCAAATGATGATTCTTTTTTACAATATACTGAGCGCCATTTGATATTCAAAGTACCACAGTTGGTTCTGGCCTTCTTATTCGAGATGGTTCTTACTTTTGTTCTTTTTTACGACATTTGGACGTTAACCATTGACCAGCTTGTATTTGACTCCAACAACATCCAAAAGTCTACCGAGTCCTTTTTATTGGGTAGGATGATGTTCCATTAACGGTCAATCCACTGATATCTTCATAACTTCAAGCAATCGAACACAAAATGGTAAAATGATTTTATTTTGATAGCAGAAGAAACACTTTGTCATTGTTCACTTCAATGAACTTATTGAGGTTTATTCTTTTCAAAATTTAAGCTGCACGAGTCGATGAAAACACATATAATAATTTGGTTACATTTAAAAAAGAATAAACATCAATAAGTTGATTCTGATAGTGACTTATTCTTTTATAAGATTATAATGCTGAGTCAGATGACTTCTTCAAGCGATATACAAAATGCTGTGTTAGAACTGATTAACTCACTCAAGACATCCTTTGGATAACTTTGCAAATTGCAAGGTCAGTGTACCTTGAACAATAATGAACTTTTACCAATGTTCACTTAAGTTCGTTTTGCTAATTAAAGTACAATCTTGTCAATTAACATGCAAACTGGTCACATCACCTCAAAGTTGTATAATTACAACAATGAAGGTTAATCTGCAGCACGATCAATTTACTTTAAAGTGTACTCATAACAACAGTACGTCTCTCTTCGAGTACACAGTGTTTTCAAAGCTCTAAAAAAGACTCGATCGGAATTCAAATTAAAATAATTTTCAACTTAAAATAAATTCGATTGACATGCTCAATCCATGAACAATTGTGCTCTAATGTACATGAAAAATAGAAACAGTATCACGTAGCTTACGATTGGTTTTCTCTTTTTTCTTTCTTTCTTTCCTTCTTCTCCTCCTTCTGGTACATCTTCTTTTTTTTTCTTTCCTTTACTTCTTCTCTCCCTTCATGTTTTACTCTCTGTTCTGTTCTGTTCTGTGTTGACTGAAAGTGCCAGAAGCACGCATTTTACGAGAGTAGAGAAGAACTTTTCTTTCTTTCCTTCTTTCTTTCTTTCTCTTCTTCACACACAAAATGGATACACAACATTCACATACACAAAATAATGTTCAATGTACGATGAAGTATTTTTCTTCTTTTGTCTCTAAACCTCACTGACCAATCTGTGTTGTTGTTGCTGTTGTTTTTTTTTCCTTGAACGTGGGTCATTCACATGATTACACAAATGATGACAAAAAGTATACAAAAGATAAATGTATCATTTTTTGTCATTTTCACAAACATTATTTACGATATCTTTAGGAGATACTTGAAAACAAGATGTTTCTTTGTATATGAGATATATAATAGTAAAGGAAGGAACTGTTGTACTGCTGTACTGTTTTAATCTTGTGTTCTGTTAAACACAACAACAACACAGTATCAAGAGTAACAATGAATTTGATGAACATCGACAAATAAGGATAAAAAAGAAATACATTTGCATACATTAACTATATATTCCTTACAGAATAGTTCAGATGGATGGATAAAAACAGTTTCCTCAGTCAGTCACTTGTAATGAGGATGTGACCAGTGAACATAAACAAACACACACACTGGTAACCTACATCCGTCATTCAAGATGTAATTGTGATGAATGAGTGTTATACTTAACTTCACACACAAACAGACTGGTACAATTTACATTCATCCATACCACTTGCAATGATAATGTAAGTTTCTTCTTTAATTTTACTCAACAGTACACTCGATATTTAGCTAAATAGAATTTTATTGCGTTTAGTCAACGAAATTTAAGTTTAAGAGTTTTATACTCCAATCGAACTCTTGATTTACCGTCTTGCTGGCAGAACCAAACAATTTTAAAATAGTATCCCATTCGACCCAGTGTCCTTCGATTTGAGTTAAATTATCTGACATTATTGCTTGGGAATTATCGTCAGTGAGAACTAATTGTTCCATATGAGGAAAAGCTGAGGCTTGATTGGACATCGAAGGAAGACCACGGATTATTCTTAAATGCTCTGAGAACTCAGTTGGAAGTGCATCCAATAGAAAATGGTCCCCACATTTTGAATTAAAAATCACCTGAATATTGCTCAAGTTTACAGGATCGTTTGATGCCAAATGGCATGGACATAATTGTATGAGTTGACCAGGTGGATAAAAGAATTGAAAATTTTGATGATGAAATACTATCGATTTTCCTCCAAGATCCCAAGCAATCAGATTGGGTAAATGCTTGGCCAATTCTTCGGCTCTATCCACAGAATTAGGGAGAAAACTAATTTTTTCAAAACCAAAATATTTTAGTTCTTTAGTGAAGGTGGCGTTAACTAATTTCGTCCAACTTATTTTTTCACCATTGGCTTGTAGAACTTGTAGCCTGGGACAATATTTACTCAAGAAGTCAAATAATCCATCAAATTGTTTTCCGTGAGTATAAAAAATTAAGCTTTTGTCTTCATCAGTATCGATTAATGAACCAGTGTTCAACCATTGTGATCCATGAGGTGGATTAACCACAGCTTTGACTAATGTTGACAGCTTGTATTCACATAACTGTTTGAAACGCCGGTTGACACTTCGAAGTGAGGCCAATTCATTACCAGAAGATGATGCTATGACTCTGAGATGTAATTCTTCTGGTATCGAAAATAATGGAAGAGTAGTTAAATCCTTGTAGGTAAATGCTTTTTAGGTTAAATCAAGATTTTGGAACAGATGCTTAAAAGTGAAGCAGTTTTTCTAACAGTCTGTATCGAAGTGATAGTGTACTTTTACACTCACAATTGAAAAAAATAAACGTCAATGCGGTAGACATTGGGTCATCTCACATGCTATTAAATTTACTGGCTAGTGAAGGGATTCACTGAGATGGCAGAACAGTCGCTGCCTGCGTTGCGCATCACATATTAGAACTTGAAAATGATTCTTGCCAATGAATTGATGAATTGTTATTCCAAATATTCACCTTTTTCTCTGGTAACGAATTAACTCACCTTCGTCTAGTCATGGTGATGTTGGACATATGGATGGTTGTGAAGATTGAAAAATAGAACTTTATTTAGTTTGATTAGCGAAAATCAATTTGAAGAGTTTGGTACTCCAGGTTGATTCTCGATTTACCGTCCTCTCTTTCGAATTTAGCTGGGTCTTCAGCCCGATAATTGAGCCTGAATAAATCTGAAAAACGAATCTGCTTAATTTTTGAAAAAAACGTTATCTCGATAGGACATGCAGGAATATCCCAGATGAAAGATGACAGGTTAGTTAGTCTTGACATGTCCAGAGAAAAGTGTCTTCTAGGACGATTACCAGCATATTCTTGAGCGCTGAAGGTGAAATTTTTAAGCGAATCAAGTGCATGATTATGCAAATAATCGAGCAATAACTCGGAACATCGACGATCGAAATTCCTGTAGACATTGGAAATTCTAAGTGTTTCTAAATTAGGTGATTGTCGGAAACAATCAAGAAGAAGCTTAAAGTTACGACGAAGTTTTCTCGAGTCGGTTTCGGCAAGATGAAGGTCTAATTTCTTCAAGCTCGGAAATCGTCCACCGTGAATTTCGATAGGAGCATATAAATACATGACTTTAAGATCAAGCAAAGATGCATCATGCAGTACTAATGGTGTGAAACCACTATGCAGCTTCAAGAACAACAGGTTCTTGGGTAAATTGATATTTATGGTTTGTTCTGAGTATTCACCAATTGCTTCCATCCTAACATCGAATGACTTCAGTTTGGGCCACATCATATGCACAAGGTCAAACTTGTGATGAGAGTTAGATATACCAATTGTTAACTGTAAACTTTGCATTTTGCTGGCAGAACCAAACAGTTTCAAAATAGTATCCCATTCGACCCAGTCTCCGTCGATGGTAACCTGTTGACCAGTCAAAAATGCTCGGTACCACCTATTATCGAACGTGAGGATTAATTGTTCCAAATGAGGAAAAGCTGGGCTACGATCGGACATCAAGGTACGACCACGGATTATTCTTAAATGATCTGCGAACTCAGTTGGAAGTAATTCAAGTACAAAATGTTCTCCACATTTTGAATGACAAATCATCTGAATATTGCTCAAGTTTACAGGATCGTTTGATTCTAAATCGCATGGACATAATTGTATGAGTTGACCAGGTGGATAAAAGAATTGAACCTCTTCATGATGAAATCCCATTGATTTTGTCCTAAGATCCCAAGCCATCAGATTGGTTAAGTGCTTGGCCAGTTCTTCAGCTCTATTCCTAAGAGGAAGATAAGTAATTTTTTTTAAACCAAAATATTTTAGTTCTTTAGTGAAGGGGGCGTCAATCAATTTCGTCCAACTTATATTTTCACTATTGGCTTGTAGATTTTGTAGCCTTGGACAATATTTGCTCAAGAAGTCAAATAACCCATCGAATTGTTTTCCATGAGTATAGAAAACTAAGCTTTTGTCTTCATCAGCATCGATAAATGAACCAGAGTTCAACCATTGTAATTCATTGTAAGACAATTAACACTCTAACTAGAAGAAGTGGGTACGACTAGTCGAGGTTGTTGTTCACCAGGCAAGGCTTGCAGAGCAACTGATGATCAACTGCTCTGGAAGGCCCCTTTTTATTTGTAAATTTGGCCCAAAGAAGGAGTGTCTTAGTGGAGGTCTGTCACATGTTGCCAGCCTGTGATAGCCTTTACAGTGCTAGCGGTCTGCTGGACAGAAACCGCTCGTGTCAGGGGATGTCACGCGGTGCGTGTGTGTGTGTGTTTGTGTGGTTAGAATCCTTGTCTGGGACTTGGTTGGTCCCAGGACAAGGTAAGTGAACAAGGTCAACATGGCAGGTCAACTGACCTCCATGTTTCTTCCTTACATCACCCCTGTCTTTATTCAATTCATCGTCCTCGATGAATGGTCTGTATGTGTTTTAGAACAATTGAGAAGTTTGTGTCGAGTGTGTAAAATGTAACGAAAGAGAGAGGGAAAAAAATAAAGTTTTATTTCAGAAAAGTGTAATTGTCTTGCAAAATAAGGAACACAATGTTTAGTAGAAGCATAAACTGTTCCACGGTTCGTATCTGTGATGGCAATTGTCTTTGGTAGGTTATTTTTGTATTGAATTTTCACGATCTCGAATGGTCCTTCGTGTCCTTTGCGTTTGTCTCCAATCACTAGGACTTTATCGCCAATTTTGTAGTTTGGAATCCTACTTGAGTGTCGCATGTCAAATTGCTCCTTGATTTTTCTTCGAATTTCGTCCTGTTCTTCTTGAGTGAAAGGTTTTTCAGGTTTTCCAACGACTCCAAATTCACGATCGGCGGGGAAAGGATCAGACGTGGTGAATGCTTTGAGTAAGGTGAACATCCAATTGATGAATGGAATGACCTGTTGAGATGGCTGCAGGCATTTTTCAAAGTTGTTTTCCATCCACCAACTTGTTTTGGATAAAATTCGCAGTATAATTTAATGTCGCGAATCTTCCTCTCCGCTATCCCATTTGATTGTGGGTTGTAGAATGAAGTAGTGTTGGTTTTGATGTTGTGTGAGTTGCAGAATTCCTTGAATTCACGAGATACGAATGCGCGACCATTGTCTGAGATGATTCGTTTGACTTTGGATAAGTGAGGGAAGTCTTTGAAGTAATTCACTAGTGCACGGCTTGTTTCTTTCATTGCCTTAGCGAATGTAAAACGGGTGCATTCGTCAACGATGACGAGGAAGATTTTGTTGTTTTTACGCCTTCCTTTTTCTTTTCAAGTTCAGCGTGATCGATGTGCAGAACTTCAAATGGATTCTTTGAATGCTCAGGGATGAACATGGACGTCTGGCTTGACTTTAAATTTTGCCTTGGCCATTTCACATTCATGGCAAGTCTTGCAGTATTCTTTGACTTCAGTGTACATGTTTGGCCAGGAATGTTCGAAGCGGTGTCTTATTTTTCGTAAGTTCTTTTGAAACCGTCATGTCCACCACTATCAGCATCGTCATGATATCGTTGAGAATTAGTTGTTTTTGGTCTTTTGAGAGGGTAACTTGTCGAGACCATAGCATTTTAAGCACATGAGATTACATATGGCTTTTTCATCGAGGCAGAGTCTGGACATTGCATCTGCATCGGTAAGTTCTTTTCCAGCTCGATGGTTGATTTGAATGTCGAAACCCATCAGGAATGTGACCCAGCGTCTAAGACGACCCTTTGGTTCTTTCTCGTTAAGTATTGAGAGAATGGCTTGATGATCAGTGTGGATTACGATCTTTCGACCTTCGAGATAAGAGCGAAAGTATTTGACTCCTTTGACAACAGCCAAACCTTCTTTTTCGGTGACATGATAGTTGCATTCTGCTTTGTTGAAGGTGTAACTTTGGTAACCAATGACTCTTAGTTGTTTTGGCTTAGGCGCTTTGATGTCACGTTGATATAAGACAGAACCAGATCCATATTGGCTGGCATCTGTGCAGAGTTCAAAGTCAAGTGTCCAGTCAGGCAATCGAAGTACTGGCTCACTTGTAATGGCTTTCTTTAAAGTGATGAAGGCTTTTTGCATTCGTCGTTGAAGTCGAATTTGACATCTTTTTTCTTTAGAGCTTCTATTGGACGGACAATCATAGCATAGTTTTTGATGAAGGCTCTGAAATGGTTGGTAAGGCCAGTAAATTGTCGAACAGTGTGCAAGTCGTAAGGTTCAGCCATTTGCATTACTTTTTTAACTGATTCTTCATTGGTGGTTTTAGTTCGGCCATCGATAATACGTCCAAGTATTTCTACCTTGGGTTGGATGAAGACACATTTGTTTCGGTTGATGTAAAAGCCATAATGGGCCAGTTTGCTTAAGATTCGGCCGTTCAGAAGTGCACATTCTTCTCTAGTTTTTCCACCACAAATGATGTCATCGACATACCATTTTACTCTTCGTTCGTGGATAAGTTCGTCCATTACATTGGTTAGTTCTCTTTGGAAGATTGCAGAACTATTTTTCCAACCGAACGGTAATCGATTCATTTCGTAGTGTCCAAATGGTAATACAAATGCTGTGTACTTTTTGGTTTCTTCAGTGAGACCCAGTTGCCAAAAGGAGTCTGAAAGATCAATTTTACTGAAGAAGAGAAGACCGCCAAGGTCTGAAATTAATTCATCAATGATTGGGAATGGAAATGGATCGAGGTCGGTCTCTTTGTTGATTGCTCGATAATCTTGGCAAAGTCGGTATGTACCATTTTCCTTTGGTGGTAAGACACATGGTGGGGCATAAATTGAATTGGATTTACGAATGATACCACGTTCAAGTAGCTCTTGGATTTTGTTTTTCGCCCATTGAGTTTTCTCGGCTGAAAGATGATATGGTTTGCGGTGATTACTTGATGATCATCTTTCAATTTGAATTTTAGGTGAATTTTTAGGGTTTGAACCAAGATTTTAGGTGATTTGGATTCAATTAGACATTGAGGATAATAGCGTTCAACGTCTTCAAGTGAATAGACTGGTTCGCAACCAGTTCTGTCAATACTGAGTATTTCATAACCATGTTCTTTGTACCAGTGCATTTGTTTTGCAACATCAATGTTAAATTGAAGAAGAGTAGGCTGACCAACAAGAAGATTTGGTTGAATGAAGTCAGCTATGTAAGCAGTGGTTTTGACTGCTCGATAACCATTTCGTAGAATGAAGTTGGTTAATTTGTTGAGTCATGAAGTGGATTGATTGAAACCAGTAACAAGTATACTTTTGGTGGTTTTGATCGGTAGATTTAATTTTTCCACAATATCAGATCTAATGACGTTGATCTGAGCACCAGAGTCAAGTTGAACGAGCATCGCTGTTTCGTTGATGTGCATGACAACCATAGCATCACAATTTGTTTTAGTTATGTTCATGCATCGTATTAAGTTGAGTTGACGGTGATCTGGTAGGGCTAATGTGTTGCTTTGTTCTGAAGTCTCTGCTTCAGAGTTGGCAATTTGTTTGACATGGGTTTGCCTATTTTGTTGGTTAGTACTTTGTCTTATGAATGGTCGATTTTGTTGATATTGACAACCGTTAGATCGATTTTGTTGACGATCATTTGGTTGATGGTGTTTGTACCATGGTTTATGCTGATTGTTATTGTTATTGGAGCATTAGCATTGTTGCTGTTGTTGTTACCATTATTGTTGAATGGTCGTGAGGTATTATGGTTCCTCGGGTATCTATTGTCAGGTTTAAATGGATTGTTGCCTCCATCGATATCCCAGGCAAGAAGTTCATTTTTCAATTCATCAAATGTGTCGAACTTTCTTGTTTGTAGCTGCGTTTGCATATGTAGTGGCAAACTTTCAATCATGGTGGCAATTTTGGCTTGTTCAAGTGATGGGAAAGCCAGGTTAAAAAGTCGCATTTTCTTAAAGATGTGTGCGTTCATTGGTCCACCTTCATATCGTAGGTCACGGTATTCACGATACGCTTGTGTTCGAGTTTTTCGTGTAAATGATGCCAGGAAATCATCTTCATAGTCTTGCCATGAAGACATGCCAGAAGTCAATAGTTTGTTTTCGTACCATTGACAGGCAGGTGAGCCTTTTTTGAGAAAGCCTCTTAGACTTGTGATTTTGACGCAATCACTTGTCCAATTAGAATGTTGAGCGATTTGATTGAAATATCGTAACCAATTTTCAGCATCATCATTCATTTCATCAAAGAATTGTCGTTTGATAAAAGGTGTAAGCGGTAATGTTTGTTGTATTGGTGTACCCAAATGGTTTGAATTGGCATGAGCATTGGCATTTGAATTTGACTGCATATTTGTCATTAGGTCCATCAGTCTTCGATTTTGTTGTTGTATTTCATAATGTCATACATGAGTCGAGAGAAATCATTTGTTGGGTTGGCGGAATTGTTGGTTGAGCTGCTAGAACTATTGCTAGCGCTTGGTTGGTTTACATGAGGCGGACTGTTGTTTATTGAGCTTGCAAATGCTTCAAGAATTGTATTTGGATCATTAATTACTGCATCTAATCGTGCAGCTTCTTCACCTTCGAAGTCGAAAAATACTGTTGATTGGTAAGCGCGTCTGTTCACTTGCTCCATGAAGCTTTCATTCTCTAATAAGAATGGAAAATGTGTCGAGATACTTTGATTCTCTTTCCTGACTTTAGTTAGATCATCTAGATCGGTGTGTTTAATTTCTTTGAGGAAGTAGGTTCTATGACCTTCTATATCTTTGATGGTTACAGTTAGTCGATATGCCATCTTGTATTTGTTTTAAGAACAATAGGAGAAATTAGAAATAAGAACAATTGAGAAAAATGTAATTTGAATTTTTGTGTTGGGTATGTTCGTAATATTACAGCTATGTGTAAGGAGAACAATCGAGAATTGGTGTGTGATTTACAATAAATAAGTAAAAGAACAATGTGAGAAAGTAGAAAAATGAGTATTCATCACAGCTATGTGTGGTAGAACAATCAAGAAATAGTGCTTAATAACACAAGGTAAAATGAAAGAACAATTTAAGAAGTTCAAAAAATCAGAGAAAAAATGTGTTTATGTGTTTGTTAAAAAAGAAAATTCAATTTTTATTGTTTGTGAAGTCTTACATAATGTTCGTGTAATTTATCAAAATTGATTTCAGGCAATCGAAATTCTTTGCCAGCACCAATATCAGTCAAAATGTTCTTGTCACCAGGTCTTGGTACAAGAACGTATTCAGAAGCAATTCGAAGGCACTCGACGGCTTGGTTGGCATATGCAACGGCTTTAAAAGGTTCGTTGTGGGCTTCTTCTTCTTTGCCTTCTTTTTTCAATTTTTCATAGATTTGCTGTGTCTTCGCTGCGTCCTTCTGTCGCTGGTATGAACGGTGAAGAGTTTTCAGGATGAAGCTTTTTCGTTCTGCATGACAAAGGGCTCTTCCTTCAAGTGCACGTTGACGACGTTGTCTCCGAAGGGCAGCTTTGAAAGTTTGTCAACACTGGCAGGGGCTTTGGGAGCCTAAAAGGATGAAGAAGAAGAAGAATTAGTTAACAGAATTCGAAAATAAAATGGATGGTCAAGCTATGTTGACTCAATTTACCATTTATTTAACTGGTCTGTTCACAATAACGGTGATTCCAAGACTCAGTTGAATTTTAACCTGTAAACTGGGTTGCTGGTAAGTTGAGGAAACGACGAAGTTGCCAAATTGGAAAGACTCGCTAACTCTATGGTTAGGGTCTGATCAATTTTTTACTTTGACAGGTGTGAAACCTAAATTAACTTTTGTTAATTTAAGTTGGTAGCTACCTTGCCGAAGGGGTTGGCTACAAATCACAGATCCTATCTGCTGCGCCAATTGTGAGACAATTAACACTCTAACTAGAAGAAGTGGGTACGACTAGTCGAGGTTGTTGTTTACCAGGCAAGGCTTGCAGAGCAACTGATGATCAACTGCTCTGGAAGGCCCCTTTTTATTTGTAAATTTGGCCCAAAGAAGGAGTGTCTTAGTGGAGGTCTGTCACAGGTTGCCAGCCTGTGATAGCCTTTACAGTGCTAGCGGTCTGCTGGACAGAAACCGCTCGTGTCAGGGGATGTCACGCGGTGCGTGTGTGTGTGTGTTTGTGTGGTTAGAATCCTTGTCTGGGACTTGGTTGGTCCCAGGACAAGGTAAGTGAACAAGGTCAACATGGCAGGTCAACTGACGTCCATGTTTCTTCCTTACATTCATAAGGTGGATTAACGACAGCTTAACCAATGTTGACAGCTTGTAATCAATTAACTGTTTGAAACTTCGATTGACACTTCGAAGGGCAGCCAATTCATTACCAGAAGATGATGGTGTTATCCTAAGTTGTAATTCTTTTGGCGGTGAAAAAAATGGAAAATTAGTCAAGTCCATTGTTGCTGAATGCTTATCAGGTTAAATCAAGACGTTCAAAAAGATGATAAACAGTGTAGCAGTTTTTCCAACAGTCTGTAGAGATGGTCTTCTTTTGTGGTGTGCTTTTGCAATTCTATTTGAAAGGAATGAAGGGTCAACATTGGGTCATCTCACATGCTATTAAATTTAATGGCTAGTCAAAGGATTCACTGAGATGGCAGAACAGTCGCTACCTGCGCTGCGCATCACATGTTAGAACTCGAAAATGGTTCTTGCCAAAGTACTATTCTCACTATTGATTAATTGTCATCCTGTTTATGTTTGACAAATGCTTACATTTTATTTAATTGTAATCATAATTGATTTTCCTGTTGTGCCCAGCACACTTTCAACCAACCTGTCAGCCTGTCATTTCGTCGATGACCATGAATTCATTGACAGAACTCCCGGATGAATTGTTATTTCAAATATTCACCTTTTTCTCTGGTAACGAATTAACTCATCTTCGTCTAGTCAGCAGAAAATTTAAACAAATATGTGAGATAAAATTATCGTCAACCATAAAAGTCACTGTCAATCCGGATCAAGAGCATGATTTGCCTCGTCTTAACTCAGCTTCATTGTTTACTGTTGATGAAGACAAATGTCTTAATTGTTTTGTTCGTCAGTATGGTGATGTTGATCAATTGGTTCATTTTTTAAATAAGTTCTGCCCTCGATTACAAATTCTCAACGCCTGTTACAATGAAGTAACCTGGTCATCACTCACAGCAACCAATTTAGCTGGTCAATTAATTTATTTCGCCTTCTTCGATGTCGAACTAAGAAAATGTGACATTCAATGGAATCCAACAGTAGAATTGTGGGAAAAGTTTCCAAGGACTGATTGCCTTTGACATTGCCTCAAATAGTCATTTTTGCCCAGGATTGGCACGAAGATTGTACAGAACTGGTCAATTCATACAAACTTGCCCATGTCATTCTGATCTTCCCAGTCTTTTGAATATATGTGTTTTATATTCAAGTAAAATATGTTCAGCAACATGACCATTCCATTTCTAATGAATATCAACCACTACATCTTGAATCAATTCCACCTGCTATCGCCAAGTCATTGAATATAATTCATGTTTATGCTTTGAATGGTGACCTACTAAGTCAATCGTATCATTCCTTGTCTCTTCCTAACTTACAACAATTCGCTTGTAAACGTCCTATCAACTTGCATCAAGTTCTTTACATTCTTTCAACGTCTGAAAAATTACAGAGACTTTAATTTAAAGCAAAAATTGACTCAAAGTCAGCTCGACTTTTAGAAAAGTCACTCATGTTCTGGTCTCTACTCAAGTATCTTATCATTCGACCACAAAAGACAACTGACAGTGATAATTCAAATGAACCAGCAAATGATGAAGCAACTGATCAACTTATTGAACCGTTGAGTATGAGTTTACCCAACAATTTGGCTATTCTACACTTTCAATCGTGTTACCCGATTGTCCTGGTTAATGCATTCTCATTGAAACTTAGAACTCTTGAGTTGGACTGTCCTCTTCCACTAGAATTTGATGTGAACTTTCCCAATTTGATTCGATTTCATCTGGGCATTCGTGAACAGAAACAAGAAATCACCTGGTTAATCAAATGTCTTCAACATTCTCCTCATCTGGCAATTCTAAGAGTCGAAGCAGACTTTGGTGATCAAAATCTCATCGGTTCTGATTGTGTTCCTGAATTGGTTAATCTTTTAAATAATTACATTACTCAGTCAATAGAAATTTTCGAATTCACAGCTAATGAATTTCATTACTTGGACGATGATTTAATCCCTCAATCATCATGCTTCTTGGACTTGTCAGTTTTTCCTAAGCTGACTTACTTCTACTGGCGACTTCCTGAGTATCCGATTGAGATAAAATTACCAAGTGATTTGGACGATTTAGCCTTGATTAACGATCGTCTTTCAGCCACCAAGTACAGGAATGTTCAAACTGCTACAACTGTTAGTTCTGTCTACGCAATCGACTATGGAACACGAAGTGTTACTTTCGACGGTGACTGTATTTCACAGGTACAAATCAACAAAGGTGGATTGAATGATCATAACTTGATTGAGAAAATTGTTGCAAATTGTCCAAAGATACACAGATTGACCATTGATCATCACTTTGACCAGTTAATTTTTACATTAGAAACTTTTTTAAACAACACTTCAGTTGAATCTTTATTATTTAAATATGTTGCTGGAGACGACAAAGAACTAATTGATGAATCAATCAATCAGGGTGTTGCTTTGTTGTTTGATTTTAAAGACAGACAATTCGATGTAACAGTGTCAATCGATGATCGTGATTATGAATTCGATGCTCGAAGAGACCACGATGCAAATGATCAACTGTTGAAGATAATTTCACTTTTGGCTAAATGTGATATCATCAAAGGATTTTCCTATCACAGTGGAAACATCACGTTGAATTTAGATAATGTAATTCGACTTACAGATTGAAGAGATGGATGATTGAATAAATTCCATTCCCAATTGTTTGGGCCAATGCACTTCGTGCTTTGTCTGTTTGTCAACTGTTTCGTGCTTTGTCTGTTTGTCAACTGTAGTGTTTATATGCAATTGAGGAGATTCCAAATGATACTTTAAATCAATTATATGACTTTTGACTTATATGAATGACTTATTTGATGACCAGAGAAAAAAAGTTCTTTACACTTTTACGTGTTCTGCATGACCAGAGAAAACACTAGCGCTCCTTCGTAGACTGGCGGACTAACATCATCATCATCATCACTTCGTTGTCTTGTTGTTTTTATCGATGATAATTTTTATTTTTCATCAAAAGTACATCCTTTCGATGATGTTAATGATCAACAAACTTTAAAATAACAAGCAACGGAAGTATTGGATAACAATACTTAATTCATTGTCTCACCCATTCCTTTTTTTAAACTACGCAGGACATGCAATTATACAAAGATGAAAATTTACCCTTTTTTACGCATGTTGATGAGCTGTACTTTCATCACTTTTGTCTGGTCGACCTGTTGAACATTGGCAACAACAAAGTTAGTTCCTCACTCAAACCAGACAACACAAGACGCCTTCAATTGAATCCTCTTAATTCTAACCGTAAGTCCAAATTAAACTAATCACAAAATAAATGATAATCAACCTTAACTAATTGAATAAATCTTCCATTACAACAGTAAATTCAGTGATCTATCGAGTATTCTTTCGTGTCATCACATCAGCATAATGAATGAACCTACATCAGTATTATGGCGAATTCTCAAATATGTTATTCATCATATTTTAATATCATCACGTGTGTATTATATTGGTTTGATCATCCTCGCTGTATCAGCGGGCTTTTATAAACTTCAAAAGTGGAAACCAGGGGTTGATGAATATAAGGATATAATTATCATTGGCATTGTTGTTGGAATTATAATCATTGTGCCGTTATTAGTCATGGTGATTGTTGGATTCATTGGCATTTGTCGACTTCACATCGGTTGTCTTCGGGTATTTGCTGTTGTCACTACAATATCTGCCGTTTTGAGTTTAATTTCCACTGCCAATCAGGCTACTCCTTTACATATTTCCATGCTTTTGATCAATATTGAGTGGAGCTGCAATGATGTATTACCTCATCGGTGAGATAAATAAAGTTAACTGAATTCTAAATACCATTTAACTGACATTTTTAACTACTTTTGTCATATGTCTTATTCCTATACCATTATCATCATCAATTACTGATAAAATAGAATACTTAACTAACAGAAACATCTTCAATTATCATCACTACTAATTCTACTATCAATACTAATTATATTAACGATTAAATCAAAAAGAGCATCTTCAATATTGTACTCTCTCTCAATTATGCGAAAATAAAACACTTCGACATCTTTCAAATTGTGCTTATTGAGTTACACCACAAACTTAATTGTAAATTGTTAATTGAAGGTTTATACATTGCTTGTCTCGCAACCAATGTGTAACTTACTGTGTACATTCAATACATTGATCATATGAGTCTTTGTTTGGGTGTGGACGAGTCATCCTTACTTCCTATGAGTAATCTGACATTCCATAATCAGTTAATCAGAGACATCCTATTTTACCATGTATGGGTTATCAAAGCTTCAAATCGATATAAATCACAGAGAACATGAAAATTTGCTCAATCAACTGATGTAATAAACTGTAACTTTTTCACTTTCACCCGAACAACTTGTTGGTCTTGAGAACAATAAAGTTCATTAGCCTTCTGACACCAGACAACACGAGTCACCTTAAACTGAATTCTGCTTATTCTGATCGTGAGTGCCTTTTCCAAGATAAATCAACTAAAACTAATCAAATTGATCATTTGCAACAGTTAACTCTAGAACATCTATCAAGTCTATTGTGTCAACAGGAACAACAACTTTATGATGAATCCTGTGTGAAACTTTTCGTGCTCGTTTGATCGAACCTAAATCAAATTTATGGAAAATTCTTAAAATTGTTTTCTTCTTTATCAATATCATCAGTATCATATCAATTGTCGTGGGTATGCTCGCTATAGACTTAATAATTTTTTCATTTGTAACATCTAGAACTGATGAGAGATGTGGACATATTCCATGCTAAATGTGTAATCCAATTTATTATTGGATTTATTATCATGATTTCAATTTATATAATCCTTGGATTCATGGGTATAATTTTACTTAATCTTAATTGTCTCCGAGCATATACTGTCGTTACTATGATGTTTTTCGCTTTATCTACTACTTTTCACAATTTACATAGGAAGCATTGTGGCTATCATCTTAAGTTTGGTGCTTCTTGTTGGATTTGTAACAATGATGTACTTGATCATCCATGAATTGAAAAAGGCCAACGGAATTCCAAATACCATTCTATGGTTATTCTTTTGAATCAGTTTGTAGCTTCAACTACTTTTTCCTTATCATCACTTTGTCAGCACCGTTACTGATGAAATGAAATGCTTTATTAACAGACACATGTTTAATAAGCATTGCTGATAATATTGATAATTGAATCGATTAGAGCGTCTTGAATATTGTACTCTCTGAATCAAGCTTAAATAGAATACTTTGACATCGCAGCTTTCACTTTTCCATTTATTAATTAAATGAATATCGTTTATTGTTTGTTTTTTTATGACTCACTTCAATGACTCAAGATCGGATGAGTAATGTTCGATTATGCAATTGAGTTTAATAAAAAGTTTGATGGATGTATTTCATGAACAACTCAGGCGAGAACACATTGGGTACTGTTCTTTTCATTCTGTGATTAAGGTTCTTTGCAACAACTATTGAGCTCAGTGAATGTGATAACTCTTTTCTCTTTGTTTCATTATCGACGACAGTTTTCACTTTCGTTTGAAATACATTCTTTCGACGCAGGTTTACATTGAATTAACTTTGAAATAACAAGTAAAGGAAGTAAAATCTGTAACAATGCATAATACATCTTCTCATCTTTTACATTTTAAAAACTACGCAGGACACGAAATTGTACAGATATTAAGTAATTAACTCCTGCGCATGTTAATCACATAGAAAACTTTCTCACTTTCACTTGCATCACTTGTTGAACATTGACAAAAATAAAGTTCTCTTGCTCACTGACACCAGACAACAAAATTCACCTTCAACTAACTCCTCCTGATTCTAAACGTGAGTATCTTCTTCAATAGAAATTAAATTAATCAAAGATAATTAAATTGATACAGTGAATTCAATCGCATCTTTCGAATCTTTGCAGTGTTAAGATTGACAGAAACACGATGAATTGTGCTAAAGCACCTCGAAACGGAATGCTTGAACCTACATCTAATTTATGGAAAATTCTCAAAATTATTTTCATCATTATTAATGTGGTCAAGTGTATATTTATTGGCGTTTGCATCTTTCTCATAATTGGAGCAATTTATTTGATTGAAGATACTAATGCTTATATTGAAACTGCGACAAAAAACGTATTCGAAGATTCGGAATCATCAAGTTCTAATATTAATAATAATATTTTTTACGTTAAAATCGCTATTCTTACTGTGGCCATTATACTGTCACTTATTCAGGTAATCATCGGATCAATTGGCATTTTTCGACTGCATCTGGGTTGTCTTTGGGCGTATACTGCCTTCACTATGATATCTATCGTTTTAAGTTTGTCTCGAATTGGAGCTGATTTTGAAAATACTTTTGGTCTTTTGATAAATATTGGAGAATTTGCAATGATGTACTGCCTCATCACTGAGATAAGAAAAGCTAATGGACTTGTAAATGACATTCGGTACTTTTGAAGGGTTCTCATCTCCCATTTTGACTACTTTTGTATAATGTCTCATTTTTGTCACAGTTGTTGATGAAATGGAATACTTAACTGACAGAGACATCTTCAATTATTATTACTACTAATACTACTAACAATTCTAATGATACTAACAATTGAATCAAAAAGAGCATCGTGAATATTGTACTCTCTTAATTATGCGAAAATAAAACACTTTGACACTTTTGTTCTCACTCATCCATTTATTGGCTGAACAATCATTGTTTATTGTCAATTGTTGAGTCCCGTTTTAATTACTCACTTCAGTGACTCATAGATGATGAGTCATCATTTGATGAGCAATGATCGATTATGCGATTAAGTTGGGTGTATTTCATGAATAACTCAGGTGAGAACACAGTGGGCACTCTGCTTTTCATTCTGTGACGAAGGTTAATCGCAAAAACTATTGATCTCAGTGAATGTGGCCATCTTAAGTTCTCCATCTCAATTTCATGTGTAGTTCATTAGTTCAGTGCCACACAGAGGAGAATTTAAAACTGATTAACTTCTAAGAACATTCGATTATTTTATCACCTAGAGTGACATATCTCATTAAAATGTTAGTGAGCAATTTCACCATCAGTCCCACCACCAAGGGAAGTAGGTTTTAACTAACATTGATGTCTTAATAGCATGATTCATACCAACATTATAGTTAACATTGATTCAGCCTTTGGTAGTTTGGTTTGTTCTGGCAAACTAATAACTGTGTTCTAGTGATACATCTTGTTATATCTTAGTGTAAAATGACCATTGCAATTTAAAAAAAGTTCTCTTTTGAATATCCTCTATATTTACATCAAATGATACATTATTACTTAGATCTCTCTGTTTCATAATCGACGATAGTTTTCATTTTTATTTGAAATCCATTCTTTCGTCACGTGTTAAGGATGAACAAACTTTATAACAACAAGAAAAGGAAGTAACATCGGCAACGATAACAATGCAAAGTACATTGTATCACCTATTACTTAACTGCACAGGAAATGAAAATTTGCTCACTCAACTGATGTAAATAAACTGTAACTTTTTCACTTTCACCCGAACAACTTGTTGGTCTTGAGAACAATAAAGTTCATTTGCCTTCTGACACCAGACAACACGAGTCACCTTAAACTGAATTCTGCTTATTCTGATCGTAAGTGTCTTTATCAAAAGAAATGAACTGAAACTAATCAAATTGATCTTTCTTTGCAACAGTTAACTCAAGAACATCTATCAAGTCTCTTGTGTCAACATGAATTACAACATAATGATGAATCCTAGTGAAGAATTTCGCACTCGTTTGATCGAACCTAAATCAAATTTATGGATGATTCTCACAATTATTTTCTTCATTATCAATATCATCAGTACCATATTATTTGTCATGGGTATCCTCGAACTAGTTTATATAATTTATGCTCTTATAGATGTCCATCAACAGGTTGAACGGTCGAATCAAGTTGTATTTGCAACCGGTTTGATTATTATACTTATTATTATGATGTCAATTTATATAACTGTTGGATTCATGGGTATTATTTCTTGTCGTCTGAATTGTCTCCGAGCATATACTGTTGTTACTGTAATGTTTTCGTTTTATTTATTTGCTATCAGTATCTACTATAATACCATTGTCGGTATCATCTTAAGTTTGTTACTTCTCGTTGGATTCGTATCAATGATGTACTTCATCATCGATGAATTGAAAAAGATCAATGGAATTCCAAACACCATTCTATGCTTTTAAATCAGCTAGTGACTTTAACTACTTGTCATCATCGCTACTGATGAGATGAAATTCTTGATTAACGGACACATCTTTAATGAAAATTACCGATAATATTGACAACTGAATGAATAATAGCATCTTTAATATTGTACTCTGAATTGTATCTCAATTATGCTGGAATAAAACACTTTGACATGCCAGCTGAGTGAAAAAAGTGGCAATTTTAAAAAAATAATAAAAATGTTTTCCTTTCCACTTTGCCAACATCAAAAGTTACATTATCACTCTGTTATCTTGTTGTTGTTATCGATGGTAATTTTCATTTTTTTTCACAAGTGCATTCTTTCGATAGGTATTAACGATGAACAAACTTAAAAACAACAACAAGCAAGGGAAGTGTTGGATAACAATGCAAAATACATTCTCTCAACCATTACATATGAAATAAGCAGGACATAAAATTACACAGACATGAAAATCAGACAAAACAATCTGACACAATCAACTTCCACGCATGTAAATTACATCAATAATTGTAACTCTCTCACCTCACCTGCATAACTGTTGAAAATTGGAAACAACAAAGTTTACTCGCTCACAGACATCAGACAACACAAATCACTTCTAACCGAATCCACCTGATTCTCACCGTAAGTGTCTTTTCCAAAAGCAATCAAATTAAGTCAATCCAATTAATAAGATCTTTCATTACAACAGTGAATCCAGTACATCTATCAATATGCGATTTGCTCAAGAACTAAGTACTTGAGATGACAGATGACAAGAAATAGCCGAGTTAATTCATATGCTTCAAGTCGCTGAAGATTGAAACTGCGAAATAAAAGAAAAAAATTGACAAATTGGATGGATTTATAATTGGTTATTTATAATTTGTAATTGGTCTTGGTATACATCATCGTTACGAATAGATCGAGGATTAACGAATCACCAAAAAAACCTACATAGTAAGCTCGATAAATTGTGAGAATTATTCCAAGGATTGGGGTTGTTATGATTGTCCAAGTTGATGTCCGAAGACTACTGGATTAATTGGTTCTTGTCTAATTCGTCTTGGTTGTCTCCGGACATATAATTTGGTCATCATAACCATTTCAATTCTTGCAATAATTCTCATCATCTATCATGCTAACTACGCATGTATTTTTGGTGGTTTGTTAATGCTTGGTCTAATCGTGAAGATGATGTATTTTACTTCATAAATCTCATCATTGTAATTGATAAAATGAAATTGTTGACTAACAGAGACATCTTCAATTATTATTATTACTCATACTCCCATACTTAGTCAAAACAGAAGAAAATGAGTTAAAAGTGACTCAATGGATGTTTTAGTAAAATAATTTTTACCAACATTCACTGTTTGATTAATTGCTGTTTGTACACTGCATCTTTCTCTTTCTAGATTGCACTCGATTGAGTTAACGATGTTGATAATGATAAGTTCATCAGTTGATGTGTCATATAATTCACCTCGATCCAGGCAATGGTTGAAACAGGTCTGTTCAGATTGAAACACTAAATCTGCTGATAATCTGTTAGAAATTTTCACTCAACCTCAACTTTCGCTGACTTTTTAAAATAAAAGTAAATGTTCTAATGGTGAGAATGGATGAAATTGACCAGCTAACAAAATGCTGAGAACACTTACTATCGATTATATGACTTACTCACGCTCAGCTTCAAGAGTGACTCAAGCCTGCATACTTGCCAAGTATCTGATGACCAGAGAAAAAAAGTTCTTTACACTTTTACGTGTTCTGCATGACCAGAGAAAACACTAGCGCTCCTTCGTAGACTGGCGGACTAACTGTTCATAGCATGCCGTCTGTTTGACCACCTGTTTTGCCATATTCATTACC
This sequence comes from Hemileia vastatrix, assembly GCA_030280995.1. Classification (NCBI taxonomy): domain Eukaryota; kingdom Fungi; phylum Basidiomycota; class Pucciniomycetes; order Pucciniales; family Zaghouaniaceae; genus Hemileia; species Hemileia vastatrix. The sequence continues at coordinate 41,294 of JASXTE010000099.1, read as the reverse complement.
ACTCGTTCATACTCTTCTTTAAACATGTCTTCAACTAATTGTCCTTTATCTTCACTCTATGATGATATATTTCTCAAAATCATACAACCATCTAATGGCAATGAATTGGCTTTACTTCGACGAGTTAATCAGCGTTTTAAACAAGTATGTGAGCACAAGTTGTCAACAACACTCAAAGCAATGGTTAATCCACCTCACAACTTACCATGGTTGAATGCCGGCTCGTTGATTGATATCGATGAGGACAAAAGTCTTGTTTTTTCCATTACGGGAAAGGACTTTGATGGATTATTTGCTTTTCTAAGCAAGTACTGTCCACAGCTGCAAGTCCTACAAACTAACGACATGGAAATAAGTTGGTCTGCACTGGTTAAGGCTACCTTTTCTCCAGAGTTAAAATATTTTGGTTTTGATAACATCAGACATCGAACTATTCCTAAGAATTGGGCTAAAAAACTGGCCAAGCACTTTCCCAAGTTAATAGTTTGGGATAGTGGTTGGGAAGAATTTTATCATAGATCTACTCGTTCATTTTATCCACCTGGTCAACTCATCCAGTCATGTCCATGCCATCTGAAATCAACTGATCTTGCAAACACTCACAATATCCAGATGATATGTAGACATTACAAATGTGAAGATCGTTTGGACCTAAGTTCAATGCCAATTCACATGCGCGAGGGTTTGAAAATCATTAATTATATTGATACAAAATTTCCATCTACTCCCCATCCTTCTTCCCTTAAATTTCCTAATCTAGAACAAGTAATGTTGACTGATATATTTTTGAGAATTTCAATTTCAAACATAACAAACTATTTTGGTGGATCGAGAAAATTACAAAAATTACACATTAAAGCCGCAATACCTGACTTGAACCATCATTTAGATGAATGTCACCTTATGTGGCCCGATCTGAAAGAATTCAAGGCCACACTTCAACCTGATTTTCGTCGATACGTTACTCAACCCATCATTATCAATTTGCCTAAAAAATTGTTGTTTTTGCAACTTGACAGCGATTTTCATTTACAACTTCAGGATGCAACTTTGTCTAAGCTCCAAGTTATCAATTTACATGCTCCTACCGTTAAATTTGTCGATGGACAATTTCCAGGCCTCACAAGTTTCAATCTTGGTCTTGATGGAAAAGAATTGAACCCATCTAAAGTCTACGATGTTCTTGAATGTCTCAAACATTCACCGAACCTGCGATTCATCAGTATTGCATTTTCAGATGAAAATTTCGATCGTAGGTGTACCAAGTTGGTAATTGACCTCTTGCATAATTATGTGGCAGGTTCACTTAAAAGCTTTTCTCTCAAAGCTAAATTCACTGGCCAATCTCCTGCAAAACCTTTCTCATTGGACTTGACAAAACTGTCCAAACCTTCATATTTCCGCTGGCAAGTACCCAGATGTCCAATTAGGATTAAATTTCCTTCGGAATTTGAACGAATCATGTTTAAAGATCGATTCCGTGCCGATCTCTCTCAAAACCCGAAGAGATTTGAAAAAAGCGACGGCAAATCGCGTCTTTTTGTCTTAAACAGCTTCATTGAGCTCAAGTTTTTCGACCAATAAAACTTTTCTACGGGTTGTGTTTTTAACTATCAACACAAAAAGACGAATGTGAAGGTGAAAGAATGAGTTACAACATACAATAAAACTTTGTTTGTCCAGCAGATCATTAGCTGCAAGCCAACTTGTGTTTTTCTTTCCTTTCTCTTCTTCCGCTGTTTGAATCGAAATACACTACATAACTGTTCAAATGTCAAGGTTTTTTGGAGGATATTAAAACCAAGATAACTGGTCATCCGTTGAAATCATTCTACTGGTTCTAATGAACATCTTGACTAATCTATTGGTGGAATTTCGTTCGATAGAATAAACTTGTGAGAAAAGGACTGTTTATTTACCCTGAGAAGCATATATAACTAATGGTTCTATCTTCTATTCGAGTGTAACACTGGCATGCATGTAACTGGATTTTTGTATTTAGTAGAACATTTGGTTTCACCAGAGAACAAACATTGTCAGTTCTGACTTCAGAGGATTAAAAGCAGGTTAGTTCGACAAGTATGAAATTATCATCTTTGGTATATGCTTTGATTTTGTGCATTTTAATCGCAACGATGGTTTTTCCAATGACTGTGATAGAACGAATCAATCGATTGTATGACTCGAGTGCTAGTTGTAAATTGTATTCTAACATCAACTTCAATGGATCCATCGAATTTGAAGTGTTGAATTCCATGTTGGACGTTTCAAAACATTGCAACCTGATCGTTCAAAGATTGAACTGCAGTTTATTTGTAGAAGCATTTGACAAAGCTGGTTCACCGAATGCAACTGGTACATATGACGGAAGAATTGGATTGATTCAACAAGGCAAGTATGACTTTGGAGTGATAGCTGTACGACCTGATTCACTACCGTTCGAACCTGGAAAGATCACTCCTCCACTATTATCTGCTGATGTTGCTATATTCAGCAAAAGAAACACATCGACTACAGAACAACTTCAGGTCACAGACTGCTTCAATGTTCAATTTGAAGTAATTGTCTACATTGTTGTTGGTCTCTTCTTCATGTGTGCGTCTGTTTACTCGTTCGCAGAGATCATGGAACGAATACGAGTTGGGGATGGTGATGGTTTCCGTGTTGAGTGGCAAAGAACTTCATTCCAAATATTGTCATCTTTGATGGACCAGCCACTGTTGGAACCTAAAAGTCCTTGTGGACTCATCGTCTCTTTGACTGTCACTTTGTTCTGTCTTTTCTTTGTCAATGGAATCTTCAAGAACTTTATCAGTGCTGATTTGGTAGCAGTGATCCAACCAAGTACCATTGACACACTCGATGATCTGTTCGACAGGCCGTGGATAGAACCTTACATTGTGAAAGATCTTTATCTCTATGATCTACTGAGAGCATCACCAGAAGGATCACCTTTGCATAAGCTGTGTCAAAAGACAGCTTGTGTCAATAAAGGACTGATGAAGATGTCTTTGAAAGACTTACAAAGAACAACTGATGAATTCACGAAAACCATGGACATGATAAGCAACTCAGAGGCAGCAGCGATGTTTCCGGCAGAAGCTTTTGATTTGTTTATGACTAAAACAATCTGCTTATTCAGAGATTTTATGACTAAAATTCACCGGTCAAAAGAATCTTTTGCATCTGGTATGATCACTGGACTGTTCAGTCACAACATTCACCCGCACACTGAACAATATCTCAAGTTTTTTCTGACATCACTCTTTGAAATGCGTCTGATTGAAGGAATTGCAAGAATCTTACCTCATACTTATTTGGAACTGTTAGGCAACAATCCACAGTGGAAATACAATGGAACAGTTGTTGAGTGCATTGAACGGTACTATGAAATGCCGAAAAATGATCCACAGTTATCACCCTTACCTCTCAAGTTCGTGGCTGATCTATTCCGCTATTGTTATGCTCTGATTGCACTTGCTTTGAGTATTTTGATTCTAGAGAAGTACAAATCAACTTGAGTTATAGATGCTGATTTATCGATGACTTGAAAACATTAAAGTCATCAATATACTTTCTCTTCTTGATCAAGTACATAGTGTATTCTAATGCTAAATCAGTCGATAAGAGGCCGAGTCAACTCAATGCTAAGGCAGCACTTGAATCGCACTCAATGTCTGTGATATGCAACTCAATCGATACTTATCAGAACTCAACTTGTTGCACAAATTTTCTATTCTTACTAATGCATCTGAATAAAAAGTGTTTGTTCTAATGACTTCAATTGGTTACAGCTGATTGGTTTGTCGGCGTAAGAACTCGACGTTTCTAATATTAATTGCTACAAGTTTTATCTTATTCGTCTATCATCACACGTTTGATTGCATTTGGTGTCAAGATGAATAATTGAAAAATAAAATTTAAATTTTTCCTAAATTGTCTGGGCCAATACATTTTATGTTCAGTAATAATAATTGATGCAAAAGGAATCATTCTGGTACGTGATGCCACTCATTTCGCCTCGAGTAAATATAGCTGTGCATGATTCACTATCGAGGGTGATTATCAATCCATCTATTGTTGTCTCATTGATTTTCACCTCAATCCAAACAATGCTTTAAACAGGTCTGTTCCAACTGACACAGTAAATCTGCCGATAATCTGTTTGAACTTGTTACTCAGCATCCACTGTCTTTGACTGTTGAAAGCAAATGTTCTAATGGTGGGAATGTATTAAATTGAACAGCCAACCGACAACACCTGACACACCATCCTCCCACAAGATTTGAAAACTGATTGGAGAGATTTGTTATTTCATTCGCCATCTTGACCGTTCCCGTTGAATATTCACCAATTGTTCAGTTTTATTGATGAGTAAAATCAAATACCAGGAGATTTTACCTGCAACTCTGGTTAATTGTTCGAAAGAACAGAGCACTTGATTCAAAGTACCTTGACTCACCAGAATGAAAAATATAAGTTCTCTCTGTGATGTTTGATTGTCAAAGAACTTCATTTGACTTCACATTAATCAAATTACAAGTCCTAATAAAATGTGCATTTGTTCGTTAATGTTGAAGTCTATCTCACCTGTTTGGTGGAGTGTGAATCTTTGAGTATGGAAAAACTTTCCCATGTTCATGCCGGTTTGTTTTGAAACACTAGCGCTTCTTTTTAGACTGGCGGACCGATTGTCAATTGCATGCCGGTTTGTTTGATCACCTGTTTTGCCAGATTCATTACGCCTTGTCTTTACTCATTTTTAAACATGTCTTCAACTAACTGTCCTTTATCTTCACTCTGTGATGATTTACTTCTCAAAATCATACAGCCATTACATGGTAATGAATTGGCTGTGATTCGACGTGTCAACCGGCGTTTTAAACAAACGTGTGATTACAAGCTGTCAACAACACTCAAAGCAATGGTTAATCCACCTCATGACTTACCATGGTTAAACACCGGCTCATTGATTCACATCGGTGAAGACAGAAGTGTTGTTTTCTCCGATACTGGAGATGACTTTGATGGATTATTTGCTTTCCTGAACAAGTACTGTCCTCAGCTGCAAGTCCTACAAGCTAACGACAGAGTAATAAGTTGGTCCACACTGGTTAATGCTACCTTTTCTCAAGAGTTAAAATATTTCGGTTTTCATAACATCAGGAAACCTATTCCTCCAAACAGGTCTGAAGAACTTGCCAAGCACTTTCCCAAGTTGATGGCTTGGGACATTGAAAATACTCTTTCGAAATTTCATCCTAGAACTGCTCACTCATTCTATCCACCTGGACAACTCATCCAATCATGTCCATGCCATCTGAGATCCAGTGATCTTTCAAACACCCACAATATCCAGATGATTTGTAATCCTTCTAATTGTAAAAAAAATTTTCGACTCAGTTCATTACCAACTCACATGTCTGACCTTTTGAGAATCATTCACTCCATTGATACAGTATCAAGATATACTTACAACCCTCCTTTCATCAACTTTCCCAGTCTAGAACAATTGGTGGCGGTTGATGATGGGTTCTTTTTAAACATTAGAAACATAATAAGCTACTTTGGTGGGTCAAAAAAATTACAGAAGTTACAAATTGATTCTAGCATATGTAACTTAAACCATCATTTAGATGAATCTCATCTAATGTGGCCTGATCTGAAAGAATTCAACGTCACACTCAAAGCTGCTCGTCAATACGTTTCCCAACCCATCATCATCAACTTGCCTAAAAAACTGTTGTCCTTGAGCATTTACAGCGATTTTAATTTAGAACTTCAGGATGCAACTTTGTCCAAGCTCAAAGTCATCAATTTGCATGGTCCTACCGTTAAATTTGTCGATGGACAATTTCCAAGCCTCACAAGTTTCAATCTTGGCCTTGATGGAAAAGAATTGAACCCATCTAAAGTCTACGATGTTCTTGAATGTCTCAAACATTCACCGAACCTGCGATTCATCAGTATTGCATTTTCAGATGAAAATTTCGATCGTAGGTGTACCAAGTTGGTAATTGACCTCTTGCATAATTATGTGGCAGGTTCACTTAAAAGCTTTTCTCTCAAAGCTAAATTCACTGGCCAATCTCCTGGACGACCTTTCTCATTGGACTTGACAAAATTGTCCAAACCTTCATATTTCCGCTGGCAAGTGCGTGGATGTCCAATTAGGATTAAATTTACTTCAAAACTTGAACCAATCTCGATTAAAGATGAATTTGGTCCCGATCTCACTGAAGACCCGAAGAGATTTGAAAAAAGCGACGGCAAATCGCGTCTTTTTGTCCTAAACAAAACCATTAACCTGAAGTTTTAAAGGTGAAAGAATGAGTACCACACGAAGTAGAACTTTGTTTGTCCCACAGATCATTCACCGCAATATAACTTGCGTCTGTTTTTTCTTTCTCTTCTTCCTTCACTCGTTAAATCGAAGTGCAATTCTTTACTGCAAAAATGTCAAGGTTATTAATAGAAGATTTGCATCGATATAACTGGTCATCCGTTAAAATCACTCTACTGTTTCTAATGGACAACTTGCCTGATTAATTAATGAAATGTCCTTGGTTAGGATGAACCTCTAAGAAACAAACTGTTTATTTACTTTGAAAAACATATATGACTAATGGCTCTAAGTTCTATTCGTAAGAGCACTGACATTCATGTACCTGGCTTTTCTATTCTTATCACACAGTTGGTTTCACCAGAGAACAAACATTGTCAGTTCTGGAATAAGAGGAGTGAAAGCAAGTAAATTCGACAAGTATGAAATTGTCATCTTTGGTATATGCTCTGATTTTGTGCATTTCAATCGCATCGATGGTTTTTCCAATGACTGTAAAAGAACGAATCAATCGATTGTATGACTCGAGTGCTAGTTGTAAATTGTATTCTAACATCAACTTCAATGGATCCATCGAATTTGAAGTGTTGAATTCCATGTTGGACGTTTCAAAACATTGCAACCTGATCGTTCAAAGATTGAACTGCAGTTTATTTGTAGAAGCATTTGACAAAGCTGGTTCACCGAATGCAACTGGTACATATGACGGAAGAATTGGATTGATTCAACAAGGCAAGTATGACTTTGGAGTGATAGCTGTACGACCTGATTCACTACCGTTCGAACCTGGAAAGATCACTCCTCCACTATTATCTGCTGATGTTGCTATATTCAGCAAAAGAAACACATCGACTACAGAACAACTTCAGGTCACAGACTGCTTCAATGTTCAATTTGAAGTAATTGTCTACATTGTTGTTGGTCTCTTCTTCATGTGTGCGTCTGTTTACTCGTTCGCAGAGATCATGGAACGAATACGAGTTGGGGATGGTGATGGTTTCCGTGTTGAGTGGCAAAGAACTTCATTCCAAATATTGTCATCTTTGATGGACCAGCCACTGTTGGAACCTAAAAGTCCTTGTGGACTCATCGTCTCTTTGACTGTCACTTTGTTCTGTCTTTTCTTTGTCAATGGAATCTTCAAGAACTTTATCAGTGCTGATTTGGTAGCAGTGATCCAACCAAGTACCATTGACACACTCGATGATCTGTTCGACAGGCCGTGGATAGAACCTTACATTGTGAAAGATCTTTATCTCTATGATCTACTGAGAGCATCACCAGAAGGATCACCTTTGCATAAGCTGTGTCAAAAGACAGCTTGTGTCAATAAAGGACTGATGAAGATGTCTTGGAAAAACTTACAAAGAACATCTGATGAATTCACGAAAACCATGGAAAAGATGAGCAACTCAGAGGTAGCAGCGATGTATCCTGCAGAAGCTTTTGATTTGTTTATGACTAAATCAACCTGCTTATTCAGAGATTTTACAACTAAAAATCACCGGTCAAAAGAATCATTCGCATCGGGTGTGATCACTGGACTGTTTTCTCACAACATTCACCCGCACACTGAACAATATCTCAAGTTCGTTATGACATCACTCTTTGAAATGCGTCTGATTGAAGGAATTGCAAGAATCTTACCTCATACTTATTTGGAACTGTTAGGCAACAATCCACAGTGGAAATACAATGGAACAGTTGTTGAGTGCATTGAACGGTACTATGAAATGCCGAAAAATGATCCACAGTTATCACCCTTACCTATCAAGTTCATGTCTGATTTGTTTCTCTATTTCTATGCTTTGATTGCATTGGCTTTGGGTATTTTTATGTTGGAGAAATACATACATCATTCGAGTCAATGACTTCTGAACTTTCCAACTCATGCTCGAGTTTAAACAAACTTGAGCTTGTGAATGCTCGATTCAACACTGGTATTTTTTCCTTTTTTCCTGTTTCACATTGAAATAATTACCTACCTGTCGGAGAGATGATTATTGTTACATCACCAGTACTCTATCTTCTTACTCTTACTCTTTCTCTTGGTAAAGCACATTGTGTACTCTATTGTTAAATCAGCCATTAAGTGACCTAATTAAATTAACAATGAAGTAGCTCTTGGACCGCACTCAATGTCTGTGATGTTTAATTTAATCTATTTTCATCATTACTCAACTTTTAGTGCGAATTTTCTATCCTCACTGATGCATTGAAAAAATAATTTGAAAAATAAAAAGGGTTTGTTTTATTGATTTTAATTGGTTGCAGATGATTTATTAATCGGCAGAAGAACTCGACGTTTCAAACGTTGCAAGATTCATCTTATTTATCTTTCATCACTCACATCTCATAGCATTAAACCAATCATGTATTCATTGCATGATTGATATATTGATCTTGCAATCGTAATTGAATACTCCTGTATCAACTTGTTGATGCTTGTGAAGTAATATTTAACATTTAGAACATCATAGTAAGCAAAGTGTGAATCACTTTGTAATCAGAGTATTGATTTAAGTATCACTGGACCTCATCTTGTCTCCAGTATCGTTATTGCAGTACTGTTTGTATTTTAACTCTTGACTAATCAATTGAACAATTAACAATTTTGGTTGAAACATCAGATCAACTTGAACATTCGCCAATCAAATGAAGCCAATTGAATTCAAATGTTATTGGGCCATTCTGGTAATTTTTTTAATTGCTCATGAACTAAAAATGGTTGAAAATTATGCATTAAATTTACCATATATCAAAATTGATGAACCAGGTAACAAATTGGTTTGTTACGGTAACATATTTCCTTGGGCACCTGTTCATCATCTTCTTACTTCAGGAGATGAAAAATTGATACATGCTTTCGGAGAACCATTTGGTGTAGTTAAAGAGGAAACAAGAAAAGATTACATGAAGTCTGGTAAAGCTCAAGAGTACTGTCACATAGAAAAAAGTGATAGAAACAAAGTTGATGATATTCTTAAAAGAGCAAGAGCTGATATCGGATTGAAATATGTTTTACCAAAAGGTGCAGATGGATGTGAGCATAGTGATTGGGTCGATTGGTGGATAACTGGAAATGAAAACAAGAAAAGTGGTCTCAGTCGATGTATAGTTCAATGTCAAACATAGCATCCTGGGTGATAATTAATATGTATGAGTAACCAAATCACTCAAGGACCTGAATTAGTGAAAATAAGAAGAGAAAGCAAAGAAGTCAATTTGTATCTTGCGACCAACTTCAAGTCATGGTTTCGTTTGGCAAATCAAACAACCGGATTTAACAAGGAAGTTTATTAGTAATGTTCGATTAGGGTGTTATACACAATTAATTTATTTGATTAATTTGTTTGATTAAAGATCCTTAATCTAATACAGGGAACTTTTCATGCGAGTCCAACTGAAACAACAATGTCGGTTGTGTAAACAGCTGTTTCTGTTACAGATGTTGGTTGCTTTTGTAACCAGATGAATTGTTGAACTACCTTTTCATTTTGATTGCACTCTTTCATAACCATGATTTTGTTTGATAACAAATGTATCCTTGTTCATTCTTATTGGATGAAATCGATGAATCCTACCCTTTATTCACTTTAACCATTAGTTACTTTCATCAAAGTCATCATTTAACTTTTCATTCAAATCTCATCGTTTGTCTTCAACGGTCGTCACTGATTGATTCTCTATCATCAAAATGGTTGCTTCAAATCTCCATCCATCGATCAAGAAAAATACAGTTGCCGGTGATACTACAATTACAGTGTGTGGAGTACATCAAAGTGTACAACCACGACCAATTACTGTGGAACCTCAAACTATCACTTGGAAAGTATTTTTTATCATTTTTTTAATTACCAATATATGCAAAGCATTTGATGCACTATTTGCTTCATATAAAATTCTTAAGTGGGCTCGGGGAGGACCTGCATTCATCTATGCAAATGAAATGTTCCTTAAATACATTCCAGTGATGGTTGAATTGTTTTCCATTGCCTTTGGACTCATTGGAATTCATCATTTGAATGTTCCATGTTTGATGGCCTGGGTCTATTCTCATGGATTGTCTTCACTTTTAACAATTTTATGGGCTCATCCTAAAAATTGTCAAGGTGATGTGGACAACATGGTTCATGGATACTATTTCTTGGAATATGACTCACCGTGGAAGCATGTGATCACCACCTTCATTGTGCTAATCATTGCTTCAGTTCTGATCCTTGAATTAAGGAAAGCCAATCGACAACGTTAATTAAACCCAATGCCAACTTATTCCACTTGTTTCTGGTAAAACGTGCTAAATTGATTTTTGAATAAATTCATTCTTAAGCATCATTTGACTGTATGTTTATTCATTTGTCTCTTCTGTCAGTCGTCTTATTAATTCAATTGTGGTCTTGATTTAATTACGCATGTTCATTGCTTGATTGAATGATTGATTGATCGACAGTTAACTGCCAACTAAACAACAGATTTACTTGTTTCGTCAATCGAATTAAATAAATTTAAGAAAAACAATTATCATTGTAATTGAATTAACTAAAAGATGGTGAGTTCTAATCTACCTTATTCATCATTTAAAAATGATTCAACTGATAACACTGAAAATGATTGTGAAAGTTCTACAACAAAAAATCGTATGATAGAACCAACAAGTACATTTTGGGATGTTCTACAAATTACATTTTTTGGTTATAACTTTTCTAAATGTATCAGTGTAATTGTTCAATTAATTGAAATGATGTCAATGGTTGAAAGAGTTTGTTCAATTAAATTAACACCAGAAGAAACAATTCAATATACTGCTACAATATTCATCTGGACATTTTTTATTATACTTCAAATTGTTGCAATTATCATTGGATACATTGGTATGTGTCGATTGAGTTTATTCTTATTGTATACTTATACTGGATTAATTACAACAAATCAATTGTTTGTTTTATTTACTGCATTCCTTGCTGGTCAAGTTTATTATTGTATCAGTACTTTCTTTGCAATTGGTGCAACTTGGTGGATTATGTTCTATTTAACTCGAGAACTGAGAAGAGCCAATAAGATGACTTGATGTGTCAAATGATTATGATGATTATGTAACAATTTAATTTTGACAATTAAAATAATGGCAATCTTTTTGTCTTTTTATCAGGTTTGTTGTTTTGTATGAACAGACAGAAGAATTTCATCGACAATGTAAACACTTTTTGTTCTTCTTTTTTCCATGTTTATTCTAAACGCGCAGTTTATTGGTTACATTTGTCAGTGAAGTTAAAAATAACACATTTGTTGTTTTAGTTGACTCAAGGAGTTAAGTTGATCATGTTTGCCCAGGTTATGGATGAAAGGGTTGACAAGGTCAACCAAATCAGTTGATTGTTTGATTGTAGAACTGATCAATAAGTTTGACTAAATATCAACCACATGAATTGCATCCTGTCATGTAAATTGTTACCACATGAACTTGCAAAGGCACATAATAGCTGATCTTCGTGATTTACTCTCTTTATGAGGAATGAAGTAAATAGTAAACTAATGTAACTAGAAATTTAGATGGTTCATGTGAATTGATAAATGAACTGGATTTATGCTGGACCAAATCAGTGATGCGCAAACATATGCAGTCAACTTAAAGTGAAAATAATCAAAAATAACATCAATAAGATAATTGAGAACATTTCAGAGTCATTTCATCATTTATTAAGATTCTTTATTCTTTATTAGTTAATCCATCTGTTCAAGAGAACAAATTGTACGAATTACACTAATTTGAAATGAACATCGGTTAGTTCAATGAACAAAATTAGCACGATTTTGCCTTTGTCTTCGTCGTTGTTGATTGTTTGGTTGGTCGGGTTGATTTAAAGCTTCAACAAGTGCGCAAATTCCAAAAACTAACAAGATTACCACCATGGCATCTGATGACGATTGATGTGGCGAAGATTTTTGAGGTGGTAAAGATTCTTGAGGTGGTAAAGATTCTTTCGGTGGTGAAGATTCCAATTCTGTAATTCTTTCCACAGTCGACTTGTGCGAAATAGTATACAAATACACGAAGACAGCAATAGTCCATTTCCAGTTTCGAAGGCAAAAAACTATCGCTGTAAATGTCAGTGATGAGAAATGAAGTAAATTTCTAATCATGCCCATGATGAATCAGTGAACAAAATTAAATGATTTAAATGTCGCTTGAATGTGATCGAGTCAGGGAGTGGTTGGTTGTGAAATGACGTGTATATGAACAGTAACAAATCAAGCGCACTGTTTACATTGATGTGTTGACAAATGAGCATTTAAAGCTGCAGCCATCTGTGATGATGGTGTCCAAAATGAAATCACTTGGATGGTGATGAATGTGAAATTCAATTGATTCTATTTGTCCTTTCTACTCGTACAGTTAGAACATATGACAAGAACAGTCGACCAAGTACACCGACAGCATGAAAAAACTGATCCGGCTTGATAAGAGTATCAACAAAGGCCAAGATGAGTTTCAATGCCAGCAAAATTGAATATAAATTGAGTAAGAACAAGTTTATCCTGTACATTGCCATACAACCAATGATGACTGGAATGAGAGGAATCAATCGAGACAAATAGTAACAACGTAGACTAAAGTTTTCAATTAATTCAAAAGATACCGGAGTTGGTTCTGTTGGTTCTATCAGTTCCGTTTGTTCTATGAATTGGGTTGATTCAGTTGATTCCGTAGAATCTAAAGTATTCACGCCGATGATACTAGTGTTTACAAAATCAGCTGTTCTGACGACATCGTAAATTATTGAAAGACAGTCATAAATGTTAAGGACTATTAAGATAATTTTCAGAACTTTAATCACTCGAAATGATCTAACCAGATTGATGATTAAACCAGATACAATCAAGAACAAGATGAGAACGTAAAAAGCGACAAAAATATATGCGAATTTATCAATGGGATGACTAATTGATTGTGATGGGTCAGCCAAGTCATTTTGGAGTTGATCCATCTCGTTAATTGTTGATGGAAATTTTATATATGCAATTTGATTTGATTGACTTTTGTAAAGTCGTAAGGTGGAAACATATGACTCAGTTAAATGTACATTTATGTTAAATTTCATCACATAATACAACGCAGTTGATACACATCTCGTGCATCAAAAGAACGATTGGACTGCAACTTTGTTGAGTTGATTGTTATCGATGCTGTCAAGCTGAATTGACTGAGAAACAGATACCTTGAATGGATATTTTGTTAAAAAATTAATAACTATCGCTGATCATTGACAAACTATCCATGAGTTATTGTAATCTGCATGTAGTGAATCATCAAGTATGATTTGATGAATACCTTTTCATCTGATGTTAAAATTCATGTAAAACTTTTTACTTCTGACTGTTTTCATTGAACAGAAATCAATTGAAACTTTTTCACTTGATTTTTTCTTTTGGCTAAAAACACTGATTACTTAATTAGATAAACGCATACAATCATGACAATTCATAGATCACAGACTTATGTTCAATTGACAAAGTAAGCACGAGATGATAAATTAAAAGCAATCAGTCATCGACTGCCTTCCTTGAACATGGGTGGTGCTGTTTCTAAAAAGTTTAAAAAATACCGGAAGAAATCGAAAAAAAAGAGAAAGAAAGACAAAAAGAAGAAGAAAAAATCAAAGAAAGACAAAGACAAAAAATGTTGTCTCTGTATACCATTGATATGAAGAATTCCTGGAAGATGGGAATGTTCTTTGTGGTTTATGAAATGTTATTGATTAATGAGGTAATGGAAAAATAAAAAGAGTTTGTTTTATTGATTTTAATTGGTTGCAGCTTATTCATTTACAAACGAAAGAACTCGACGATTCTAACATTTATCGTTTCAACTACAAGTTTCATTCTACTCATCTATCAACACTCACACTTGGCACATAGCAATTAGCCAATTATGTCTTCATTGGATGTGCACATCAAATTGGAAGTCAAATAGGTCATCAGGAAAAATCGAACCACACTGAACATTGCGCAGTAGGGTGAAGCCATGACTAATTCTAGAGCAAATTCAATTGGTGTTGCCAATATGAATGCCAACTGTGCGATCAGTGAGCGCGAATGTATTCGAAAAAATCCAATGAATGCCGATAGAACACTTACAAAAGTGATGATGATTGTTGGAATTAAGATGTTAAGAGAAATTTTTAAAGCATTCTCTATTTTATGTGAATCATTTGAGTCAGTTCTATTTGTTGGTCTAACAAACAAACTTGGTGGAAATAAATCGCCACGATACGGTCTTCTTATATATCGATCACTTCGAGGAGGGCTTTCAAATAGACCAAAATTCATCAACACGAATAATATGAGAAATATAATGGCATAAACATTCATTATGAGAAAGATGATCTTCGCAAACTTCCAGACAGGACATGATGGTTCATACATTTTCCAATATGTCAAATTTTTTGGTTCTTGAGTTTGTTTTGGTCCTTCACTGGTCATTGGAGCAACCTGCATCTTGTTTGTTTGTTTCAATTCGATAGGTTGTTGTTTTGTGCTTGCTAGATTTGAAGTTAAATCAACTAATGGACAACATCGTTGAACACTTGTTTGTGATTAGGTGTCATAACAATGGACCAAGAGAATAAAGATGACTTTGATTCTTTAACAACAGTGGAAAAATTCTTATGCATGTTGTGTCTTAGAACTGTTGCTACAACAAGACAGTCATGAAAACAACCAAACGTTGCTAAGGTACAGCTAATGAAGAAATTACTTTGTCTGTACAAGTTCTTTGCTATGTTTTCAGTTGTAAATTAATCAATGAAATTTATTGTTCGAAGCAAATGTCATTTTAGCTACAAAGATAATACTAATTCGAATGCTGATGACTTTTGGTTTCATCAATCGATAGAAATGACCTCACTATGAGAATGTTCTGATGTCGACCTGTTTTCCATGGGTCAGGGTGTGATTAACAAAATGTTTGTTACTGCTTTATCATTCATCTCAAGTGGTCAAGCATATCAACTGTCGAATGTTTCTTTTTAGCACTGTTTTAAATTGCTGTAACAAACATGACAACCACTCTTATGGTGAAATAATATTGTCAACAAGTTATTCAAGACCAAATTTTACAGTTCGCAATTTAAAACAAACCTGCAACCATTGTTCCATCCCATGAAAAAAGAATTTAAAAGATACACAATTTCAATTTGAAAATTATGAAAATGTATTTATTTGAAAGAATTGCCCTGAAATGAAATTAAATTAACAAATAATGCTTTGAAGGTTACTTAATCTTACTTCCACCAGGCGGTTACATTGATTATCCGAGACAAGCATAATTGAGCATAATTCGAGTTGATCAGTTTGTTTGGAACTTTCGATAGAACTTTCGTCAACACTAGCTTTGCTTGCAGTCCAGTAAGAGTTTAAATTGATTTAAATTAAATCATTTGCTTTTCGTATTTCATTGATCAAGAAGTACATCAGGCTGAGTCGACCTAAACTGAATACTGCGCTGTAGTATGAAGCCATGACTATTTTTAGAACAAACTCAGTTGCCACCATGATTGTGTATGCGTACAGTGAACGTAAATGTAATCGACAAATTCCAATGAATGCCAATAGAATACTTACAAAAGTGGTTAGAATTACTGGAACCACGATGCAAAGAATAAATATTGCTGAGTTTTTATCTTCTTTAGTGATTACATTTGATTCATTTGTTTGTCGCATACTTGGCGATTGTCCTGGATATGATTGTTCAGTCACATTTTGACCAGATATTTCATCTACGGGTTGAGCTACGATGATAATCAAACCAACACACATCAACACCAATAATATTAGTAAGATAGTAGTCACTAAATTTAATAGGATGAAGATGATCTTTGAAAACTTCCAAAGAGTACTTGTTGGTTCTTGCATTTGTTTTGGTTCTTCACTTTTCTCTCGGACAATCTTCATCTTGTTTGTTTGATCCAGTTTGCTTTGTTGCATGCTGTTTGATGGGTTTGAAGTAAAATCAACCAATGGACAACTTGGTTAAACACTTTTTTGTGATCAGGTGTCAAATCAATGGACCAAGAGAACAAAGATGACTGTGAACCTTGTAGAACAGTGAAGAACTTCTGTATGCATGTTGTCTCTTAGAACTGTTGCTACAACAAGACGGTCATGAAAACAACAAAACGTCGCTATGGTACAGCTTATGAAGAAATCGCTTTTGCTGTCAATGTTATTTGCTATTTCTTTACTTTAGTAGTTAATGCATCAATAAAAATTTTATGTTCCAAAGAAATGTCATTCTCAGAAACGTCAAGAACATTGGTTCGAATGCAAATTACTTTTCATTGTTACATGCAGAAATTGGTGCTGGTATTGTACAGCAATTTCAAGTGTCTAGGACACCGAGTGTTCCCAGGCGGTCTCCCGCCCAAGTACTGACTCGGCTCGAGTGAGCTTAACTTCGGGGATCGGACGAGACCCGGTGTTTCCTCACTGATTTGATCCTAGACAAATTTTTTGCTTTTTTTTTTTAACAATTTTTTTACATTTTCAACACATATGACAACTTTCTAAAATAAGTAACAGCCACAGTTAAGTGCCAAGCGGTTCCAAAATGGCGCCCTTTAACCTTGACCACCACGTGTGACAAGTTCATTTCTTTTTCACCTCTTGTCCTGACAACATCTTCACACCATCACATTTCGTCATCTTTCAACGACTCTTCTCATTTCATCAAGATGAAGAAAATGTTTCCTTTAGCAAAGGAGATGAAAAAGCCAGCAGTGAGTCGAAATGGTATTGTTCATGTGGACGATTTGCCAGTTATCTTCAAGTATCGGATTCAATTGGTTCCTCATTCAAAGTGGCTCGTTGCATTGCAGGTGGGCGATGCAACGGTAGGTGGAATTTCAACGAAGACAATGCAATTGATACATGCATCGACATTGAGATGCATATGTATCAGTTGCATAATTTGATTCAGGAAATTCGCGAAGAAGATCAATCAGAAAAACACCTTTTGGCCACCCGTTTATTCAGAGTCCAATGGGTGGACGACATGCTTCAGCCAAAAGAAGTACTCGTGCGCTGTGTTGTACCTTTGTGTACAGCCGTGTTTGAAACACGGTATTACAACACAAAGTATTACACAACACATCAACAAGCTAAACATCTGGATCAAGCCCATCAAATTTCATCGATGGATGACATTTTTGTCAGAAAAAATGCGCAATTACTCCTAGAACGGTTGTCCTGGACATTCGAAGAGGCTTCCAAGCCACTATACGTATTTCGAAAAGAGGCACTCAAACATAAGGTAGGAATTAAACTAGTAAGGCCCGGGCAACATCCATTTGGGCCAAAGACCATAGAGATGTCCATGAAAGCCAAAGTTACTTTGGAATACTACAGGGATACAAATGAGGACACCCTCAACTCTCCCTGTCCAAAAATAAAGGATCCAAAGTACATCCAATGGTTGGCCCAACTGGAAGAATATAAAAAAGCTTCACCATCAATTCCATCAGCCAACACCATGGCTTCATCATCACAATATCATGGTGGAGCGAGGCCAAAAGTACCTCAGCCAAAGGTACTGCGGCCTCCTCCTGGTTTTCCACCAAAAAAGCTTCCTTCACCACTTGAAAAGAAGGAAGAAAAAAAAAATAAAACACACAAACACAACTTTTAAGTGTTAAATAAAGAAAATTGGCCTGTTGAAATAGTTGACTGTGAACACTAAGAAGTTTTTTGGCCAATTCATGATCAAGTAAAAAGTTTTATACAAATTTTAACATCAGATAGAAATGTATTTAAATCATGGATAGTTTATCAATGAAAAAGGATAGTTTTTCTTTGATGAAATATCCTCTTGAATAGCTGGTTGATGTTGCACTTTATCTTGAAATGAACTAACTGAAATTATTATCACCATCTGTGACAATTGTTGATCATCGAAGTACAGTTCTAAATGAAAAAATTAAACAAATTATTCGTCTTCTTGAAAAATTTCCCAAAGAAAATTCTAACAAATTAAAAGTTCAACCAAAAATACAACCATTTGGTAAACTTCTTTTAAAATATGTTAATCATCTAATAGATTGGAACTATTTACTATCAGAGTTAAATTTAAAACTTTCATCTTACAAAATTCAAAGTAATCTCAGTGAGTACAATTATTTAAAGGTAGATAAAATTAATTTAACTGTATTGAAAAAATTAAATTTAACAATTGGAGATGAATTAGAAAATCAGTCAATATCATCAGTTAATGAAGAATATTTAATGCAAGTGATTAAAGTAAACTTAAATTCACCAACATCTTCATGTCCTGGTGATGGAACATTTGTCTATTCAGGACATCATATTATCTTATCAAAATTATTGATGATGAAGATAGAAAAAATTGTCCAAATATAAAATCAATATCAATTTTAGCTCAGGAACTATTTTTATTGATACAAATGTTAGTATGAACAATCATGTTGATTTGATTATCATTTCTCCTGTTTGGCGACTTATTTCGTAAAGATTGTCGAATTATTTTAGATGGTTTCAAATTGTGATGCTAAAAGATGAAAGTTGTTTAGGACAACCAGGAAATTCAGCTGGTAGTTTTTTTGGTTTCACTGCAAAAGCTTTTAATCCAATCAAAATCAAGTCAATTTACTATGATGATTTTGGCAATCATATCAGATACTTTGGTCGTTTTTACGGTTTTGTTAAAATCAAGTTTAATCAACGCAATTTAACTGTATCGACAAATGGTGGTTCAGGTGGTCACGGAAATCATAATGTGAGAGCTGGATTAGGAGGAAATCCAGGATTTATTCGATTGGTTATGTTAATGATGCTTTGTCGATTGATCGACAAGGTAAATATGGTCACTTAGGTGATACAACTGATCAAGAACACGCAACAGAACACAACGATAAACAACCAGATGCAATTCGAAAGATTAACTTTGCCCATGAAATCAATCGATATAAATTTTTTGCCAGAAATCAAATGAACCAGTCAAGTCTTCTTTTTATGAGAAGCAACATCTTTCGATTTATTAGATATATCGATAAAGAGTTTAAATAACGACCGATGTTAACGAAGCATGTGATGAACTTATCATGTTAGAAGAACAATTTGTGTCTTTGAAAAATTTAGCAAATTGACGAAAAGTTATACTTTTATCAATCAATCGTAACAAGAATAACCGAAAAATCATTTGAAGAAAAATCAAATGCTGAAAAGAAAGTTCTTAACATTGTCTTTACATCAGCTTTGTCCAAATTAAATGATTACAACATTTCTCCACAAACTAGATTAATTTGTGGACATCAAAGAACATTTAAATTGGATTTTAGAAAATATCAAATCACTCAAAGACTTGAAACATGAAAAAGTTACTAAAAGTTGTAGAGATAAGTTTTAAACAATTCATTACAAGAGAAAATTCATCAAGTTAAAGATCTAATTGATTATCAAATTCATGATGGTATTCAAGTAGCTCAGATAAATTGGAAAAACAAATATCTAATTTGATAGGAGAAGTAAAAGAGATAAAGAAACAACTTAAAGAAAATAAACAACAATTGATAAAACAACGTGATCGTTTGAAAAAATCATTCGCAATGAAATTATTATTTGGAGCTTTGAACTTTTTGGTAAAGCATTGTCCATTTTTTCCACCTGCAGCAGAAATTGGTGCTGGTGTTATAACGGCAACTTCAAGTGTTGAAGAATTTACCTTCTGGTGTGATGAGAAAAAAAAGAAATTTCATCAGTTATGGAAAAACATTTTGTCGATATCAATTCAATTATTCAAGAAGATGAAGAGTTAACTCAAATTACTTTAAAACCATTGGAAAGCGATTTAATACAAATTGAAAATTTAAATGATACACAAGTACAAACAAAATTCTACTGAAGCAGTTGAATTAAAGAAAGCTATTCGAGAATATGTTGATGCTAGTAAACTTAAACTTATTGATCTTGAAAGATTTGGCAAAGCTAAATCTCGATGTTTAGAACTTTTAGGAAAATACAGTATTTTGAACAATTTCTTATGTCAAACATGGATGTGAGTTAATTAAGCAACATGTATTTCATCACTTAGGTGTTGATGATGAGATACAAAAGAAACGAACCTTGCCATTCAACAGGCAACGGAGCAAATAAAAGAAGCTGATCGATTTGAAAATCAAGTTTATTCATCTTTTGGACCAATGTTAAGAACATCATTGCTACCGTCAGACAATATCAACAGGGAGATTTATCTAATTCAACTGATGTCAAACTTGATATGACCAAGTGGAAAGTTCAAAACGTTCTTAGAAAAGTTAAAGGAATTTTTAAATCTTTCACAGAAGGATTCGATGTTCAAGCTGACCTACTTCAGTGCATCGATCAGTTACAATCGGCATTCACAATTCTCATCGATGTTTATGGTAGAATCGGTATTCTCAAAGATAAACAAGAACTTGTAAGCTTCATTGCTCACATCAACTCACCCAACATCATGGAAGTGAAGATCGATGATCCTGTGTTAGCTGGAAAAGTAGACAAGTTGAATATGTTCATCAAGTCAAATCTCATTATTGAACAGTATGAGACTGCACGAAATGCTTTAAAACAACATGTTTTTCCTTTTGCTCACCGTTTTCTGGAAAAAATTCCAATGTTGATTGAAGACTTTTCCGAGAATGACTTCAACTCAAAGGTAGATAAAGCGACAAAAAGGTGTTGAAGAAATAACCTCTCAAGTTAAAAAGTATCAATTTTCGGTTCATGAAGTTGATCTACATCAATACATCAGTGTATTCGATAACACTACTGAACCTTTCTACGTGTGGGACAATAAAATATATTCAAGTGCCATTCAAAGTCTTTTGAGTGGAAAACGAGTCTTCTTTAATGCAGATATCGGTCGAAGTCCACAATCGAAAGATGCCATCAATTTAGAGCGATTGACTTTTCCTTTAAACTGACCGATCAAACTGAACAATCTCAACTAAACAGCGATTTACAATATTTCCGAATGAATGCAACTCATTTGGGAAATTCTCGTTTTAGATTCAACAGTGTCTACTATTTGATGCAAGGAGACAGTTTATTTGTTGATTTTCAACTTATTCTCAAGCATAAAAATGGTAAACCCACTGTAGTTAACAATGTTTATGAAAAGTTGGCACAAGGTGACCTGATGCTCAGTCCATATGCAACTTGGATGTTCCAATTGGTTCCGAGCCATCGAATGACGGACATGACACTCCTTGCCAAGTATCAGAATAAAGTGAACTTGCATCTGATCGGTCAAGGTTCTTACGTTGAGAAATCGACACTTTCTTCTGATGACCTCAAAATGGACCAATATTACAATAAGGACAGTGACTTGTGTCTATCGATCAAATTAGAAAGCAAAGTGAATAAAATGTTATTGATCAATTGATACAAAGTGTTGAATTTCCCATTTCATCATTGAATATCACGAAATTAAAAGGTAATCGGAGAAAACTGTTATACTACTCATTTGACTCATTTATTAGCAAGAATAAGATTTTGCAGAAAAATTTACTGAATCAGTGTAATGTTATTGGACAAAGTGAACAGGATGTAATTTTATTTTAATTGATATGCTCCTCAAATACTTTTCATAAGTATATCATGTCATCAAGTCAACTCGTTATATTTAATTACTTTTCAATTGCTCTGTCATTTTCATTACTTCACTCAATCAACTAACGACCAAATTCATCAGAATGGAATTTCCAATGCCAAGAGTTTTCTTCATTCAACAACGATAACAGTTTTTCATGATCATGAAGTTTATATGATGAATAGAAATGAAAATAACATAGCTGTTTCATTATTTCAGGGAAAAACAAAGATTTTCGGATAAAATGCGATACAAGCAATTAATAAGGTTAAGGAGATCTCGTAAATGTTCCACGGAGACTGGAAATGGATTTGATATCGACGATTACATCGAGTCTATCAACGGTAAAATAAAAATTTTGAATTCAACAGTAATCAGATACCTCGATGCCCGTGATGAATTGATTTCTCTCGAAGAATTAGAAAATGCTAAGATTGGATTTGAAAAAATATCCAGGGCCAAGAATATATTTGGTAATTTGGAAAATGATTTGATCGCACTGAATTGGAAAGTTGCACAAACTAGGGCAACAATTCTTGGTGGAATGATAAGACGTGTAAAAATTCATATGGTAAAATATATCAATGAAACAGAAGAACAATCGGCTTCTCAAATAAATCTTGGAACATTCACCGATATATACAATAGTTTGAATGATTACCATGTTTGGCATTCTTTACTCAGGAGAAATGGATGAGAAATTCGCTTCTTACAGTTTCCGACATAAAAAACGTTAAGTAAAAAGGATATCAGCTATGAAGGATTGGAAGATTTAGAATTACTGAATTGGCATTATTTGGTTGATGAAAAGATGCCAGCTGTGATAGAACAGAAATTCAAAGAAGTTATCGAAGTAAATTTGAATCTTCCTCACGTCACAAATTGTACAAATGATGGAAAATTCATGGTCCAAGGCCATCGTATCATTTTGTCAGAGTTGTTGGATTCGAAAGATAAATGGATTGACTGTCCAAATGCAACATCAGTATCGATCTTCTCAACAGGAATTATTTACTTTGATTCGTCCATCGATATGACTAATTGTCATGATTTGACGATCATTGCACCAGAATGGCAGTTGATTGATCATACTCGTCGAATCAGACTGAGTTCAAAGTGTCCGAAATCGGATAATGTTTGTTTGAGTTCACCAGGAAAATCAGCAGGCAGTTTCTTTGGTTTCGCCGATAGAATTTATAATCCAGAATTTTCAAAATCAGCACCAATTCTGTTCGAGCAATCAAACCCCAGTGATCCTGTCAAATTGAGATTCAAACATAGATAGTTGATCATAGAAGCAAATGGTGCTAACAGTCTATCGCAACAAAAATCTCATGAAGGAGGAAATCCAGGAAATATTCAATTGGTAGTCGCAAACGACAATATATATGTCAATCGAGAGGGTAGAAAAGGTAGGAAGAGCACAGGCCCGAAAAAAGCCACTGATCCATCTGATCCACCCCATGAGGTTGATATTGGTCGTCAACTTTATTCATACAGGATTTATACGAGAGATTGGATGAATAGATCTAATTCTCGTATACTGATTGACGAACCCCTTCAATTTATTAAATATATTGACTTTTATTACAACATATTGATTTCAAGAATCAACGTGGGAGAAGCGTGCGATGAACTTATTGAATTAGAAGAAGTTTTACCGTCTCTGACAAATCTAGAACCTGATGAAAAGTTATATTCATACGAATCTATTGCCAAAAGAACGGAAGACTACACTAATTTCACAGGATCTGAAAAAAAAGTTCTCAGGAAAGTATATACAGGGGGCAAAACTCGGTAATGACGCATTTTCAAAATTGAATAACTTTTAATCAACTCAAATTGCATGGATTTTGTGTTCAATGTACGAACCCTTAGCTTTTTTCACAGCTAGTACTCTTGTTGGAAGATCATTCGATCACCAGGATATTTGTTGAAATATTCTTGAATGAATGGCTTCAGGATACTGTCCTGGTAGTATTTTGAATTGATTTTCGCACTTGGCTCGACAAAAAGTGGTGTAAAAAAGCCTTTTGAGAAAAAAGCGATCCAAACCATCACTTTGTTCCTAAGCTTTGATCCACGTGGATAGAACTCACCTTCAGTCGATTTTTGATTTTGATTTAGGTATTGCCATCGAACTTTGCCACCAGTATCACAAATATAGAACCAGGCTTCATCTGATGTAATGAAATTTTTCCATTTCGACTTATTCAGTTGCAAATATAATTTGGGGGTGCGTTCCTTCCGTGATTTGATGTTAGATTGGTACATTGTGTGAACTATTGGCTTCAGAGTCCGTTTTTTCCCCAATTTCTTGATCCAATATCTGACTACCTGTGAATTTACACCGATATCGTGACCCATAGACTTCTGAGATGGCGGGTCACTTCGATTTAAAAGAGTTCTTAGCCGACGTAATTTTTCGGGAGTCATCACTGCTGCTGTTCTTTTGATCGGCTTCTTCTCACCTTTGATCCAATGAGTATCCTTTTGAATTCGCAAGATGTTAGAATTGGAAATTGTTGTACCAAGCTTCTTAAAATGCATGCGAATTTGTGTTGATGAAAAATTGTTCTCAAAAAGCTGTCGAACTCGACCAACAATTTCTAAGGTGACAATCTTCCGTGGCATTGTGGTAATTCATGCAAAACACCTGATTTACCCTTTGTCTAGTATATTATTTCCCTCCTTTTCTTATCAGAGAGATAAGAATCTTATTTAGCCTTTGAGACAATTTTCCCGCCGCGTCATTACCGAGTTTTGCCCCCTGTATATCAGCTTTGACTAAAACAAATAATCTAAATGGTCCTGATTCATTTAAATTGATTGTGAATATCCAATCATATTTAGAATATATTAAGAATAATATCGCCAATATCAAAAGCAGTAAACAACACCTATTAGTTCAAACGACTAAAGAAAATTTCAAAGCTAAAATAGACGAAAAAATTAAAACTGCTCAAGACTTATTGCGTCCAGTTACAGCAAGTATCGACAAAAGTTGCATAGCTTTGCAATCATAAATAAAAAATCTATTAGCAGATATTGAAAAATACAGAAAAGACCTTGAAAAACACGGAGAAAAATTGAAAAAACTACGTAGAGAACTGGAGATTCAAGTTGCTGTAAATTTAATCGCTCAAACTTTGCAAATTGTGGGTACAGCAATGCAAATGGTTCCTCATTGTGAAAATCTCAGATCCTTAGGATCGATCGGTGGGAAAATTGCAGATAAAGCCGCCAAGATTTCAAAAAAAATGGATTTTGGTAAGTGGGGCGAAAGAGTTGGAAAAGTTGGTGGTTTTTTAGGTAGTTGGGCGCAAAAGGAGGCATTAAAAAAAACTTTACCTGCAGATATTAAGGCAAATCTCAATATGCTCCATGATATTATCAAAAAAGATGAATTAGCGCAAGAAACTTTTCTGGGAACGATTGAAGAACAATTTCGCAAATTAAATGACCCAGAACATAAAATAGATGAAGAAGGACGAAAAGCTATTAGAGAGCTTATAGATGCTACTAAGACCAAATTAACTGATTTATCAAGGTACGATAAAGCTAAGAAGAAGGTTTTAGAACTTATACCAAAATATACAGAAAATCCAGTTGTCATGGGACCAGTTCGTTCGATAGCGAGAGGAATTCCCGGACTGAGTTCTCAAAAGCTCAATGAAGTCGATCAAGCAATTGAGAGGAATGAAAAACAAATTGATGCAACGTACAAATTCGAGCATGAAACTCACAATATTTTAGGACCGATGGTGAAGAATCTCGTCAGTAATATTAAGTTTTTCGTAAGTTCAGAAGAATTCAACGAGACGGATTATATTCATCTCGAATTTCAAAATTATCAAATGCAAGACACCCTGAGGGGAATGAAAGAAGTTTTTATGTCATTTTCACAAGGATTTCAGGCTCAAGGTGAATTTAAGGAGTATATGGAAAAGATTGAGTCAGCAATTACAGTTATTATGAAACTTCATGAACGAGTGAATGATTTGAAAGATAGAAAAGAACTTGTTGATTATTTGGCTGATATGAATTCTGAGGTTGGTATGAAAGAGATTATTGAAGATGAAGGGTTAAAAGAAAAGGCAGATAAATTGGACATTATGATCAATTCAAATCTTGTTATCGAACAGTATTTAACTACACGAAATGATTTGGTATGGACTGCCTTTCCATTTGCTCATCAAATTTTGATTGAAACCCCTTCTCCGGAAGAATTTTTACCAAATGATACAGATTCAAATGTTGACAGAGCGATCGAAGGAATCGATAAAATGGAACAAGCGCTGAAACTACAGACAGCGGCGAATTATAAAGTCAATAATTTGAATCTGAACATTGACGTACAATTCTACGATCCAAATGTATATCCGCCCTTATATGTGTGGGATCATGAGACGTATGCACATGCGATACAACGTCTCTTTGATAATGAAACAGTGTTTCTTCATGCCGACATACATGAAAGTGTGGAGGATTATGATGCTGTCAAGTTTTATGAGATTGAACTGTGGTTCGATCTGGATGATTCATCAACCTGTGGAAAGAATCAGCGTCAACTGAGGGAAGATCTGTACCATTTCGAAGTTGATGCAACTCATATGGGAAATTCTCATTTCAGGTTCCAAGGTATCTACTACTTGCATGATGCACCTAATTTAGTACTTACCTTCCATATTAGTCATGGAAGACGAGGAGCCACCAGAAATAACTTAATGAATGAATTGAAAAATAGTAGAGTAGGACTCAGTCCATACGCCTCTTGGACAATGAAATTGATTCCCCTAAAACCAAGTGAAGGAAGAAAAAGTTTTGAAGCACTGAAAAGTTATAAAAATTGTCCAATCACTTTGTCACTTGTTGGAAATGGTTCTTATATAAGTGCAGTAGATTCAGAACGAGTGGATGCAAAACTATTTCAGATGAAAAAGTACTACCAAGAGGACGAATTCGCTTAGAATATTCGATTAACAATCAAATATTCATCTTCAACATTGGTCAAATTAATCGCATTTTGTATTATACCATTTGAATTCTTAGAATTATGTTATTGTAAAAATGAATCGAAATAAACTCTTCAAGTTATACAAACTGATTGTTCTACCATTTTAACCTTCATCAACAAGAACGATATAAAAAAAATCAAATCTTAGTCCATCGTTTGTCGAAAGCCGAAAGAAATTTAAACAACTACCATCTGATTGGTTATCGATGAATTAATTCAAAGTTTTGCCCTTCCTTTTTCATCATTCGATATCACGAAATTAAAAGGTAATTAAAGAAAACTGTTAAAGTAACCATTTGACTCTTATAATAGCAAGAATAAGATTGTTGAGAAAAATTAAGTAAAATCAGTGTAATGTTGTTAAACAAACTGAACAGGATGTAAAATTTATCATATTATTTTAATTGATATGCTCCTTAAATACTTTTCAAAAGCATATCATGTCATCAAGTCAACTTGTTATATTTATTTGCATTTTAATTGCTTTGTCATTTCTATTACCTTACTCATCTACTGACAAACTAATTCATCAGAATGGAATTTCCAATGTCAAAAGTTTATTTCATTCAACAAGACAAACAATTTTTCATGGTGTTTTAACATGAATTGCTACAAGTTTCATTTTGTTCACACTTAGCACACAGCAATTAGCTAATTATGTTTTCATTGGACGTCTTTTTGATTATATTGTGTATAATCTACCAATTCAATCTATCGAGGTGTGATTGGGGATGGAAGAAGAATCTAATGAAGATCAAGGTATCATTTGGCGATCGCATTTGGTGTCATGCTCATCCATTTTCAATTGTTTATCATACACTTTTGGCATCAAGCAATGACACATTTATCCATGCAGTTGGTTCTCAATCTTCACATCGAGCGAAGATAAAAGAACAGACAAGAGGTCAGTTCATGGCTACTGGATACGCTGAAGAGTACTGTGTCAATGAAGGACCTGGACCACTTGGTCCTCAAGTCAGTGTTGACACGGCTCGACTTGATGTCGGTGCTGTTGTTTACTATGATCTATTTAGGTGTAACTGTCAACATTGGATCAACTACTGGACATCTGGAAGTGCTGGTGTATCTTGGAGTTCGCGTCACATAACTAATGAACTTTGTCCGATTAATTCTTTCCCAAAAGGTAGAATCTAAAATAAAATAATTATTAATCTAATTATGGAGTATCAGCTTTTGTTTTTTTCATTAAGTGGCTCAATGAAAGTGTAATATTTTTCTCGCAGATATTTAATTAACATCACTGATGATGTCAGTACTAAGTATTTGTCATCTTAAAGTCAACCAATTGTTCTAACAGAACTCGATGTTTGACGTTACTCATTAATTGAACCAACTGCAACATTCCTTCATGGACCTTCTACATGATTCAGATTATTATTGGTCAAATTGTAGCAGCAAAAGTTAATTACGAAGATCTTACAACAGTTTTTTTTGAATAAAATGTTTCTGATTTCCATCCATTTGATACACTTTTGATTTCGCACGCGTAATCGAATACTTCTGTATCAAGTTTTTGATGCTTGTTAAGTGATATTGAACATTTAGAACATCATCGTTAGCAACGTTTCAATCACTTTGTAATTGAAGTATTAATTTGAATTAGACATTATTTTGTTTCTACAAATTTGCAGTTCACCATTATAGTCGAAACATCAGATTAACTTGACAATTTGCCAATCAAATGAAGCTCATTGAATTCAAATGTTCTTGGGCCATTCTGGTCATTTTTTTAATTGTTCATCAACTTGAAATGGTTGATAATTATGCGTAATTGAATTAAGTTTTACCAAAAGGTGCAGATGGATGTGAGCACCGTGATTGGGTCGATTGGTGCATAACTGGAAATGAAAACATCAAGAAAAATGGTCTCAGTCGCTGTATAGTTCAATGTCAAACATAACATCCTGGGTAATAATTATTATGTATGAGTAACCAAATGACTCAAGGACCTAAATTTGTGAAAATAAGAAGAGAAAGCAAAGAAGTTAATTTGTATCTTGCGACCAACTTCAAGTCATGGTTCTGTATAGTATATCAAACACCAGGATTTCACAGCAAGTTCATCAGTAATGTTCGATTAGAGTGTTATACACAATTAATTTATTTGATTGATTTGTTTGACTTAAGATCCTTTCTCTAATACTGGGAAATTTTCATGCCAGTTAACTGAAACAACAAATTTATGCATCATTGTTCATCCTCACTGGATGAAATCGATGAATCCTACTCAATTATTCACTCAACCCATTAGTTACTCTCATCAAAGTCATCATTTTACCTTTCATTCAAATCAAATTGTTTGTCTTTGAAATCAGTCGTCACTAATTGATTCTCAATTATTATTAAGATGGTTGCTACTAATCTTCATCATCTATCAAGAGTTTTGTCATCGTCATATAAACGGTATGCAGAGACAACATTTATTGTTGTTGTCTTTCTTCGATTTTTTCTTCCTCTTTTTGTCTTTCGTTCTCTTTTTTTTCGATTTCTTTCGATATTTTTTAAACTTTTTAGAAACAGTACTACCCATTGTCAAGGAAGGCAGTCGATGACTGATTACTTTTAAATTATCATCTCGTGCTTACTTTGTCAATTGAACATTATACTGTCATCTACAAATTGTCATGATCTTATGCTTTATGTAATTAAGTAATCAGTGTTTTTGGCCAGAAGAGAAAATTGAATTGAAAGAGTTTCAATTGATTTCTGTTCATCATCAAACAGTCAAAAGTAATAAGTTTTATATAATTTCAATTGTTACAAATCAATCAATCAATTTAATCAATTAACATCATCAGCACGAGCATTGAGTCAATTATTTGAGTTAATTGATGGTTAAGAAAATTTTGTCACTTAGATCAGATAGTTTGTAAGCATCAGTCATGGTTGAGACAGAATCAGAAAGTCCTAATGTACCTAAAGTACCAAAAAAAGCTGACAAAAAGGCTGATAAAGCTGAGAAGTCGAAAGAACCAAAATCGGATGTTAAAAAAGAAGATAAAAAGGACGATGAAAAGGAAGACAAAAAAGAAGGTAAAGAAGTTAAAAAACCACCTAAAGTTGTTAAATCATCTGTAAAAGCAAAATCACCAACACAATCACCACAATCGTCGACACCAACACAATCAGATAAAGAAGTTGAAGTAAATAAAGCAAAGGATGAAACACAAACTTCTCAACCTGATGTATCAAGTGAACCTCAACCACGTCCACCAACACCTCCGCCACCAGAACGGAAAGAACCGATAAAAGACGAAACTGTTATTGCAGTTGAACCATCAGCAATTTTAACTGCACAAGTGGGTGAAGCTGCAAGTGGATTAGTTCCACCTGTAACAGTTACAGGTGAATCAACTGAAACACCTGGACCATTGGAATCATCTTTTCAAGATTATGGACAACAGTATGATGCTGCTACTGGTCAGTATTATGCTGCTGATGGTACACCATATGATCCATCACAATATCCTGAAGGAACTTTCTTGCCAACACATCAACAACAGCCTGTTGATTATTCATATCAATCTTCTCAAGGTACTTATGAATTTGATGCATCAACTAATTATGCATCTGATCCGCTTAATGAAGGATTCCGGTATGATCTTGGTTCAGAACCATCTGATTTTGATCTATCTGATCAACATGAATTGACTGAAGTTAAAGTTCAACCACCAACTGTTGATGCTAAAAAGGTAAAACCAGCAACTTCTAATGCACCTGGTCAACCACGAAAATCATCTGGTTCCCTTAAACGAAAACCTTCAGCTGCACCTGCTAAATCTACACCAGCTAAATCTTCCGTACCTGCAGCTCAATCTTCTCCACCTGCTAAAAGCAATAGAATTTATTATATTGCTGCAGGTTCTGCAGGTTTTGTTGTAATAGTTGTAGTAGCTATTGTTTTTTTGATGAGAAAGTAACCAAAGTATACATGGTATATATTCTTCGAGTTCTAGAGGTCAAAAGAGAAAAAGAACATTTATGGTCAATCAAATGTATGGAAGCAACTATTGTCTGACACTTGTAATGAATAGTACAAGAAAGAAAAAAAACAAAAATAAAATAAAACAAATTAGATCAATTTGTCATATTGTTGTGTTATTGTTATGTGACAAAGAGACCAAGCTTTGTTCTATCATATTGAGTTATTCAATAAGTTCTTTCTCTTTTTACTCTTCTTTCCTTGACAAAAGAACTTTTCAATCTACTTAGTCCATTGAAATAGAAACAAAGTCCACTGTTTAGCATAACAACTCCGTTCTAAGAACTTTATACTCATACGGTCTAATCGATTGTCTCTCATTACTTAAATTGATCGTCCTGGGGACAACAACAACAAAAAAAAATTCCTTAATTACTAAGTAGTCGAAAAAATCATGCACATTAAAATTCGACAAGGTAATTTAATTGATAAAATGTATCGTTTAGATGATTAATTTAAATTTATTCACTTGACAGGCGAATCAGAAACAACGAATCCTTGTTGATTCATCCAAGTTCTTAAATCATCTGAAAGTGTTAGAACATCTTTGTTGTTATGTTTTTTCATCTGATCAATACCAATTAATCTTAATTGATGACGAATTTGCTGTAATTTAGCAATTAAAGTTATTTCTCTTTGGCTTTGTTCTTGTTTAACAAATGATTGACTATTCACAGTGAATGTTGGTTGTAAATTATATTGTAAACCAGTAGCACGAATCCATTTTTCTAGTATGAATTTACATTGGATGACATTAATGAATGAGATGATTGATTTTTGATTACACTTGACTTGTTCGATGTAAGTATGAAGTGATTCATGAGAAAACAATTTCATTCTTTATCGACTCAATTATGCGTCAACCATCAACTGATCGATGGAAAGTTCTTAAGATAACTTTTCCTCAAGTTCATAAAATACAAAATCAGCATATAACAAGGTTAATTGTCAAGCTGAAATCTTTCTAATGTTGATATTTTCACTTAATTTCCACTGACCATTGTATTGTTTCATAATAACACACATTGTCAACATGACAAAGACAAGCAAACTCTTTCGTACAGTGACTCTAGTTGATAACTTGATGATAATGTATCAATAGAAAACAAAGTTCAACATATTATTATCTTGAAGTGTTTTTCTTTTTGTCTTCGTCATATTCTCTCAGTTGGTCAAATGAAATGACAGAGTCAAGTGTTGACAAGTTTAATTTATCTTCAGGTAAAATTGAAACTGTTTTAGGTTCAATTGAACCTCATCAATTAGGTCAAACACTTTGTCATGAACATTTATATCATCGAGCAAGTAAAGAATTATTTACACCACGTCAACCAGATGAAAAATTTGCTCATTTATCAGATGCACCATTTGATGTAGATAATTTATGGTGGATTAATTTTCATCCATATTCAAATCGAGATAATTTAATTTACACTGATGTTGAATCACAAGAATCAATTTTAGAAGAATTAAATTTTCTTCAAAAATTTACATCAACTTCAACAATAGTTGAATGTACAACATTTGGTGGTGATGTGAAGATACTTAAATCATTATCACAAGATTCTGGTATAAATATAATTGCTGGAACTGGTTATTATGTTAACATGTCAGTTGAATCATCATTACAGCAGCAGACAATTGAAAATTTATATTTACAATTTAAAGATGATTTAACAAAAGGAATAAATGGAAGTAAAATAAAAGCAGGTATAATTGGTGAACTTGGTACATGTTATCCAATTCATTCATTTGAAAAAAAAGTTCTAAGAGCAGCAGCAGCAATTCATGAACAATTACCAACAATACCAATATCAGTACATCCTGGTCGTCATGTAAATGCACCTGAAGAATGTATTAGAATTTTATTGGAAGCAGGAGCTAATCAATCAAAAATTGTCATGGATCATTGTGATAGAACATTTTTAAGGGAAGATCAATTGATCGACTTTGCGGATAAAACAAGTTGTTACATTGAATTTGATTTATTTGGTGTTGAAAACAGTTACTATGAATTAAGTGATGATTTAGACATGCCAAGTGATGCTGATCGAATTGCCAAGTTAAAATTACTAATTGATCAAGATCATCGTGAAAGATTATTAATTTCACATGATATCCATACAAAACATCGACTGATGGCTTTTGGTGGTCATGGATTTGGACATATTTCGTTAAATGTTGTGCCAAAGATGAAAATGAGAGGATTTACAGATGAAGATATAAAATATATTTTAGAGTATAATCCTTGTCGTTGGTTAACTTTGTAAACAGCATTTGACAATTAAGTCAATTATTTTTTTTTTTTTTTTGTTGTATCTTTTAAAATGGTTAAATCAATTGTATTACAGAAGTAATTTACCATGACAATGCAATACAATTAGCAACACGAGCTTTGATACAGCAGAGGATGAACGAAATTAAGAGTTCACTGAATAAAAATAATAATTATACCTTTCGAAGTAACCTGTAACCTGATTAATATGAAATATTCGTAAGAATTCATGACATTTATTTATTTGGTTGAGTGACAATTTATCCAAGGTATACAAGTCATTAACCATGACAATCAA
The DNA here is from genome assembly GCA_030280995.1 of Hemileia vastatrix. Classification (NCBI taxonomy): domain Eukaryota; kingdom Fungi; phylum Basidiomycota; class Pucciniomycetes; order Pucciniales; family Zaghouaniaceae; genus Hemileia; species Hemileia vastatrix. The sequence continues at coordinate 7,718 of JASXTE010000099.1, read as the reverse complement.
CACGACAATACGATTCAATTCAACACAACCTTCAATACAGCAGAAATTGATCGAACCAAAGACTTCAATTTGGGAAGTGTTGAAGTTGATTTTTCTCTTATACAATGTTTTACATTGTATTGTCATCATCATGTTGATTGGTTTGTTGATTGCCATTAAAAAATTGACGAAAAGTAATGAGGATAAAGAAGGTATTTCATTGGGTGATGTTGAAAAAGGAAAAGATGACAGCAGAGAAGAAGGAGAAGAAGATTCTGATACAGAATCTGTCAAAGATGATAAAGGTAAAGATGAAGAAGAATCAGAAGAAGAACTTGAACTCGACGAAGAAGAAGAAGAATCTGATGATGATCAGAAGAAGAAGAAGAAGACGACGATGATGATGATGATGATGATGATGATGAAATTGAGTCAGTGGAGGAGGATGAAGATGAAGATGATGATATCAAAAAGATAAAAGAAGAATTGGAAAACTTGCAAAAAGAATCTGATGAAGAATCATTGGAAGATTCAGATGAAGAATCAGATGAAGAACCTGTAAGATCGACAAATCACGACAAAAGAAAAAAACAGAAGAAAAAAAGAAAAAATTATCAGACAGATTAAAAATTAACAAAAAGGACAATTCGAAAGAAGAAAGAAGACAAAAGAAGACAACTTAATAAACTTAAAATACAGAGACAAAGACAATTACAAAAACAAAAACTAAAACAAAAATTGAAACAAAAGTTAAAAGAAAACTTGAACAAAAACAAGAGCAAAAACTTCAAAGAAAATTAAAACTAAAACAAAAGTTAAAACAAAAACAAAAGCAAAAACAAAGTGTTAAATCGAAAACAGGTAAGAAAGTAAATGATAAAAAAAGAGTTAAGAACAAAAAAGTCGATGATAAGAAAAGTAAAATTCGAAGTGAAAGTAAAAATGTAAAATCAAAAGAAAGAAGAGCGAAGAAAATCGAAGAAGACAGAACAAGATGTTCTTAAAATGAAAAAAGAAGTAAAAAAGTCAAACAGTAAAAGTGAAAGTAGAATGTCGAAACGAAAATCTAAATCAAAGAAAGGTAAAAAAGAAGAAAAAGTAAAAGAAGACAAAGTAAAAGAAGAAAAAGTAAAAGAAGAAAAAGTTAGAGACAAGAATTTACAGAACAAGAAGAAGACAGAACTTTTTAACATGATGTCACCAGTTTATGCAGATATTTTAAGTATCAAGAAGCAAAGAATAATTGGTATTTTAATATTTTTATTCTTTCGAATGATGTTCGGATTTTCATCCATTTATAAGTTAGAACTTCAAATGCTTTACACGTATACTTTCATGACGATTGTAAGTGTTTTGATTGGAACAATATTTTCAGTGAGTGAAATACGACGAGCTTTGTTCATACCATTTACTTTGATTGAAGTGTCCATGTTGTATGTTTGTTACCATTTGATCAGACAACTGTTGTTAGCCAATAAACATCTGGACAAGTGAAAGAGAACAATCATCTGATGACGAATCTTTCTTGTTCATCATCATCATCATTCTTCACCGTTGAACAATAATGATCATGAGAAAACAATTTCATTCTTTATCAACTCAATTATCATTCATGTCCTTCATTTCAATGATACACATTGACTGTTCAACATCGTCATGATCAAGTACAAAATGTCTGCCGATGATGATGATGATGAAGAGTATCGAATGTGTCAACCATCTACTCATCGATGGAAAGTTCTTAAGATAACTTTTCTTTTGCTTAACTTTGTATCTGGTCTTACAATCATATCTATGATTTACAATTGTTGTCGAGTGTTAACTGATGAAGAGATGGCAATTCAAATTCAGACTGATTTAAATGAATCTGATGGAACAAAAATCGCCGTTTTAATTCCTGCCATAATATTAACTTTAGCAATGATTGTAGTTGGATTAATTGGAATTTTTCGACTTAATTTATCTTCACTTTATACATTTCCAGTCTTGACGATATTTGTTTTCATCCTTAACATCGTAACCGCAGTTGAAATTGATTACAACTTTAATTATGTTCCAAATATTGGTTCACTATTATTAGTGTATTTTTTAATCGATGAATTAGAAAAAGCTAATGATTTAGCATGAAATACAAATATAATTTAACTTGTATGTACAATTGATCACGTTGAAAGATGGACAAAGGTCGAAGGACATTGATAATTGATTGTTACCAGAGTGATCTGGGTGTGCGACAGTTAAATTCACTCATTCAGTCAAGAACCTCAGTAACATCAATGAAATGCGTGTTTGTCGAATTTAGAACATTTAACTTAACATTCTTCGATTAAAATGGTACTATCACTGGAAGACACTCGACGAATGCAAGAACCATCATCCAAGTTATGGAAACTACTGAAGATGCTCTTTATTATTCTTAATTGTTTATCAACACTTATCATTGGTGGTTCAATTGTACTCATCATCTCAAACAGTCAATGAACTTCAAGTACCTGCTGAAAGTCATGGTCAAGAAGAAAAACAAACTCGACTTAAATTGGGCCTAATATTGTTGACTTTAACAATTGTCATCATAATGATCATGGTGATGGTAGGATTTATTGGAATTTTCAAATTACACTTAAAATCTCTTTACATATACACAACACTATCATATGTAATCTTGATTATTCAAATTATGACTGATTCTTTAGAAACGTTTCATCATTTGTACTCTCTCAATGTCATACCAAATGTTGGCGTACTATTAATGATGTACTTTTTAATTCATGAATTAAAAAAGACCAATGGAATTGTTTAATTACAGTTTAAAAAGTGCAGATTTAGATTTTTATTTGATCAAGGAAGGATTGAAAAAATGTAAGTAATAATTTTCTTTGTTAAAGAGGACAGGATCGATTAATATTTTGATATTTTTTGCATTGAGCAAGGTTAAAATATTATCAGTCGAAATAAGGTACATCGTCATCGACTTCCATTTCATCTTCATCATCTTCTTTATCAGAGTCAACCAATTCATTAATTTTCTTACTGGTTGATGCTTTAGCTTTTCCTTTAGAAATTTTCTTTATTTGTTCACCATGAACATAAGGTAATTTGACGGTTGATTTGTTAATAGCTCTAGTAAGAGCAGCTTTAGTCTTTGATTCAATTTTAGCAAAAGGATCAGCATCTTTAAAGCCAGATGAAAAGCCAGATAATTCCATGATAGAATCTAAATCTTCTCTAGTGAGGTAATAGTGTTCAAGGAATTCAACAGTTTTATCAACATCACCTTTTTTAAGATGACGAATAATTGTATCTCGCATAATTTCAAGGTAATCCAAGCTGAGAGATGTTTTGTTGCCAGAAATTCTTAAACTCATGTGCATTTTTAGATCTTGTAAAAGACGATCTCTCTTGTTGAGGTTGGAAATTCTACCAAGGAAAGTTGGAAACATGGGAAGAGTGTTTAATTGTCCTGACATGTAAACTGATGGAGCACCAACAGAAAAAACAGCTTGATAAGGTAAAAGAGACCAATTGTTGTGATTCGAATGCTTTTTTCCAAAATATCACCAAAGGCAAGTGAATCAGACGTTCTAACAAGAGCTTTAAGTTTATCCACATCGGTTCGTCGTTGAATTGGTTGTTGAGCTTTAGTATAATTTTCAAAGACCATCAACGGCATTAAATTGTAATCATGGAAGAATAGGTCACATTTTTGAGGTAAAGTAAAGTTCTTAGCTGGATCAAAACCAGTTGAAAGACTTTTTTGATAGCGTCAAATGGACCCAAGTGTACATCTTTCATAGCTTGTTTACTAATAGTCTTGGAAATTGTTATCTTCTTAGCTGCCATCATATTCAGATAGTTGATGCTTTGACGAATGTCTTGATTGGATGAAATGGCAATTTCTTCCAAAGCTGTATCACTGACAGAAATTCCTTCCTTTGCAGCGATTGATTTGAGAGCATTTTTGATGACAGGAATTTGAGGTTTGAAAAATCGAAGATCATAACAGTAATTGACCAAGGAACGTATTTTTGGATGTGATCGATCGTTACATACACAGATAATTGGAACTTTTGTATTTTTAATCAACTTGATGAGTCTGCAACTCCACCACGATCTTCATTGCCAGCCATTCCATCAACTTCATCCATAACAAGAACATGTTTACTCTTTAACATTGATCCATTGTTGGACTTTTTGCCAAAATAACCTGTGAGAACCATATTACCCAACAGAGTAGCTACTTCTGCATCGAGTGATTTTTTACTACGAGTGTTAGATGCATTGTATTCTTTATATTCAAAGCCAGCTTCTTGACATACTAATTGAGCACTGGTTGTTTTACCAATTCCAGGTGGACCGGAGAGAAGAGCAGCCTTGAAGGTCGAACCATCATCATCACTGAATTTACTTTTCTTTTTACCTTTATCACCGGACTTTTCTTTTTCACGGTTAGGATACCAATTTTTAAGCCAATTGAGTAATTTATTGACATTAGATCTATCACCTGTTTGACCCAATATTTCTTTGTAGGTCTTAGGTTTGTATTTGTCAACATACATTTCATGTTGAACCACTGGAGAGACTTTAGACAAAATATTCTTTGTGATGATTTAGCTTGGGAAGGTTGCGAAGATTGAGATGATTGACTGACTGTCAACATATCTTCAGCTTTAACTTTACGTTTAGCCACAGGTTCTTCAGCATCATCAGACTCACTATTGTTAAAGCTGAAGAAAGAAAAGTGGTAATTAGAGACAACAAACTGAGCAATTCTCGTGAGACTTACTATTTTGAATCAAATGTTAATCGAGGACGTTTATTAGTTGCAGCCATGATTGAATTTAATGATAGATTAATAGATTTTGAGTACAAATGATTATGATGAAATAGTGCAGGCACTCAAACCAAGTCTGCACCTTTCGACTAACCAGCCAACAAGCCCAAAAATGATGTATGAAGTTACCGGGCGTTCTTGGGCCCAGATGGGACAAAAGAAGCGGGAATACACAACGCCACCTTGAAATCAGCTGTCGTTGTAGGGACCAGTTGCTTATAAGACAACCAACAACCATGTGGATTTCTTCTGGTCAATCGGTAAAGTTAGTGCGTTCATTACATTCTAATCAATCATATTGTCGTTTAATTCATAATCTTACACTACAAAATACATATACTGGTCAACATGATACTGTTACAATCAAATCTACTCCCATTACCATTGGTTACTCTGATCAAAGCTAAAAGTACCTGCTTTGGCTTACTGTTGTGGACCAACAGTTTATGATGATAGTCATGTTGGTCATGCTATTAGTTATATTAAATATGACTTGATAAGAAGAATGTTAACTGAATATTCTAATTTAAATATAATTTCAGCAATGAATGTAACTGATGTTGATGATAAAATCATTGCAAAGTCACTTAAAGAATCGAAAAGTTACACTGAAATAGCAAAAAAATATTTTCAATCTTTTCTAGAAGATATGCAAAAATTAAATGTTTCTCCATCACAAATCACCTTAAATGTGTCTGACCATATGAATTGTATAATAGGTTTTATACAAAAATTAGAAAAATCTGGTAAAACTTATATTAATCCAGTTACCGGTGATATTATAGCTGATTCTTCAAATCTTCCAGATTACCATGTCAATCGAACATTAAACGCTGATTATATTGATCCAAGTAAATCTGTTGGAAAAAATATACCATCAGATTTTGTATTATGGAAAAAATGTAAACCTGGTGAACCAAAATGGGATTATATTTCACCTGTGACAGGTGAATTAATTAGTGGTCGACCTGGTTGGCATGTAGAATGTTCATCTTTAATCAATTCAATATTTGGTTCATCAATAGATTTTCATTTTGGTGGAAAAGATCTTATATTTCCACATCATTATAATGAATCAATTGCCCTTCAACTTCATCAAAATACAAATCGTTTATTCAGTTGTAAAGGTGATGTAACAAATTGGTGTAAGTATTGGATTCATTTTGGCCACGTGACTATTAAAGGACTTAAAATGAGTAAATCACTTGGAAATTCTTGGTATATAAAAAATTATTTAAAAATCACTCAGCTAATCTTTTACGTCTTGTATGCCTTGTAATCCATTATCGTAGTGATTTTGATCTAAATGATGAACTTCTCGAGAAAGTTACTCTTATCGATCGAAAGTTAAATGACTTGGTGTGTGAATTACAATTATTGATCCATGAGTACAGTATCAACATCAACAACATCAACATCAACAACAACAACAAGTCACCTAGTGATAACTGTGAAGAGTTCGCATCTTTCCTTGATAAAGTATGTAGTGATATTGATGAAGGAATTGCTAATGATTTGAATTTTCGTCAAGGACTGTCTGCCATTGAATCACTTCATACTTATATCAAACAAGTCAAGTGTAATCAAAAATCAATCATCTCATTCATTAATGTCATCCAATGTAAATTCATACTAGAAAAATGGATTCGTGCTACTGGTTTACAATATAATTTACAACCAACATTCACTGTGAATAGTCAATCATTTGTTAAACAAGAACAAAGCCAAAGAGAAATAACTTTAATTGCTAAATTACAGCAAATTCGTCATCAATTAAGATTAATTGGTATTGATCAGATGAAAAAACATAACAACAAAGATGTTCTAACACTTTCAGATGATTTAAGAACTTGGATGAATCAACAAGGATTCGTTGTTTCTGATTCGCCTGTCAAGTGAATAAATTTAAATTAATCATCTAAACGATACATTTTATCAATTAAATTACCTTGTCGAATTTTAATGTGCATGATTTTTTCGACTACTTAGTAATTAAGGAATTTTTTTTTGTTGTTGTTGTCCCCAGGACGATCAATTTAAGTAATGAGAGACAATCGATTAGACCGTATGAGTATAAAGTTCTTAGAACGGAGTTGTTATGCTAAACAGTGGACTTTGTTCTATTTCAATGGACTAAGTAGATTGAAAAGTTCTTTTGTCAAGGAAAGAAGAGTAAAAAGAGAAAGAACTTATTGAATGACTCAATATGATAGAACAAAGCTTGACCTCTTTGTCATTGAAAATTTTTCCTTGTCACATAACAATAACACAACAATATGACAAATTGATCTAATTTGTTTTATTTTATTTTTCCTACTTTTTCATTTTTGTACTATTTTTTTCAATTGTAAGACAATAGTTGCTTCCATTCATTTGATTGACCATTAATGTTTTTTTTCTCTTTTGACCTCTAGAACTCGAAGAATGTTCTTTCACCAATGGACAAGAAAACATTTGTATCGATTTAAAAGTACTTCGGATGATGTCAATCGATATTATTAAAGTAGTATCATTAAATTTTATACTAAAAATATATTATGCAAAAACATTACATTACACGAAAGTTAACATGATACAATTAGATAGTTACGAATGCAATTGAATCACTTACAACTTGTTAAAAGTTTATCATGTGACCGTTGTTAAGTTATTGTATACATTATGTAAATTTTCTTTCCTCTTTTCAAATGATTTGAATTGACAAAATATCTTTTTGTGTCTTTTTTTTCCCTTTTAACATATTGATTTAAAATGTGTGTACATTAATTTTATCATTTTTTTGTTTCTTTGCCACTTGAAGACAAGAACATACAGTAAAGTTGATGGATGAGTAAGTTACAACCAACACAACTTACTTTGTCTTTATCTTCACTTGCTTTTTTTCTTTCTCTCCACCTCTTTATACTTT
>JASXTE010000501.1:0-41475 GCA_030280995.1 Hemileia vastatrix | reverse complement strand
CTTTTCTCAGCTCCGAAATTCAACGCTCTTATCTCTGGCATTACGAAAGGTGACCAAGCTAAAGTCTATCAAGAAGTTCAATCTCAATTCGTTTCCAATCCTGTTCGTGGAAGAAATCTAAATGGTGGAATGGACTTTGATTAGAGAGAGAGGCAAGGCGTCAAGATTGAAGGTAGAAAAGGTCAAATCCAAAAAGTAAAGGGTGAATGAAGATAGAAATGATGGGATTGAGATGGGTTGAACTTGTCATGAAAATTTAAAGTAGACAAAGAAATATGAATGACATTGCTCGTTTCATTCTGCTTGTTTGAGAAAATAGAATCGCGTGACGTCAGAGTGAAGTCAAAAGTGACGAGCTTCAAGCGATCAGTGACTTTTACAACAAAACAGAAACAAGGAGCAACAACTCAGGCTTGAACAAGTCGAGCGCAAAAGGTTCAACTTCGAAGTTCGAATGAGATGATAGACAGTCAACGGCGCGCGATCGTAACTGAAGCTCAACTGTCATTCATTTCCTCTCTTTGACCAAGCACTCTCTCCCTTCCCCTCTCTCTCTCTCTCCCTTCGATCAACATGTTTTGAGTTCTAGCTATTGAATGCAATCCCCCAAGAATTTAAAGCCTAGTTTGGTGGTGGGGATAACCATCCCATAGCAGAGGTAAAGATCTCGCTTCTCAAATCACCAACTGAAGAAGAAACAGGTGAAAACCAAAAGGGATGTCAGTATATGTCAGATCTGTCAGAGCGAGCTCATGAAAGATTGATGCAATCAAGACTCTCGATACGCACTTTCTTCTCCTACTTCAACAGTTTTCAGCTCAACCGATCCACTTTGAAACACATCTAGCTTTCCCAATTCCTCTCTGCTTGCTTTCCAAAGCTGTTCAGACTCGGAAGAGTGGGACAGCCAGCCTGAGCTAGAGATCAAATGTAAAGGAACAATGATCTTTTTTTAAGCCAGTGAGCCCTTTGCGATTGGATTCGAGGAGAGAGGTCAAGGACTTCACAGGTCTAGAAATGTCTCCGGCATAGGATTTCTTCTGTAAATGGAAAGACAGTAGATAAATGACCTCAAGGCTTGATGGGAGTTTGATCTCATCATTTTCAGAGATTCCTGAGAGTGAAAATTCTTCTACGCTGATTATTCTGAGAGACTGGAAGAGAGAGTAATCGGTTGACGCTGGATTTGTTGGATCTGGAAGAAGAGCGCACAGGCGAAGGTGCTGCAAAGTGGCGAATGAGCGGTGAAGAGTTGAGATGCAGGAAGAATAAGGGCTGGTATGATCCTCCCGATTTGAAGTCCCAGAAAAGTATGAAATCTCTAGAGCAGTGAGACCTTTTGTTATCTTGAGCAGAAGAATCAAAGCCTCATTCTTCTTGCTTCCGCCATCCCAACTTTGTGCAAGTTCTCTAGGCGTTCCCCACCAAGTTCTTCTGTCGGTACTGTGAGAAGTGTACATGACTTGTAGAGATAATTTTTCGACGTTGGAGATACCTTGTAGTGCATCTGAATGCTCAGAGAGAAGATCAAAATCGGCCGTGGATATAAGAACCGGAACACAAACCTCTTCTAAAGATTGACATGATTGAAGAAGCCAAGTCAAAGCAGTACCAGAGAGATCTTTTCCTGATCTAACTGAGCTGTTTTCGTCCAGATCGAAATTTGGAATGCAGAGTGTCTTGAGTGAAGTGGATAGAAATGGAAGTGGAGCCATTTTCCCGTTCAGACCTCTAGCTTGGAAGGAGAATCTCAAAGCTAAATCTGAGATGACTAGGGTTTGAACTTGGGTGATTCTTTGATAGATGAACTCAATCATGTTTCTAATTCCACTTTCCGAGTCTAAGGCAGTAGAGCTTGTAGACATTGACCTCAGTTTCCAAATGGTTGCCTCGTATGTCTCATCGTCCATCTCGTCCTGGTAGAGGGAGAATGTTGCAATCTTTACCAGTCTTCCATAATCTTCGTTGCTCTCTAGTAGGTGATAGAAAGAAGCGAGATTTCTAATAGAGATGGTGACGTTAGAAAAAAGTGAAGGAAAGAAGACAGTGAATGACTTTTTGCAGCACATGGAAAGAGCTCTAAGAGCTGAGTCTCTTGCTCTGATGAACGGAGATTGAGAGATGCAGAAGTAGGCAGAGTCAGTCAGCATCAACATCAAGCTATATAAAACAATGCCTCCCAGCTCTTTTCACGCAGATGTGGAAGAGAGACTCACCTTCTTCCCTTCTCCCTCTCTTCTTCATCTCCTCTGATTTCGGCCCAGCTTTGGACGAACTTGACGATTTGAAGAGCTGCATCTTCTGGAATAGTGTCCAGTCTGGGTGGAGCTCTGAATAGAGCTTTCTCGTTGAGTTGATGTTGGTTCATGACTTGGATCGAAAGCGATTGAGTGGTAAGCAGTGAAGAAGCATGAGCGAAGAATTTTCACTTTTGAGAGCCTCGGCGTTGAACCACCGATTCACCAAGAGCCGAGTCTGAAGTTTTTTTGTCTCTGATGATGTTGAAGAAACAACAACAGCGATAAGCCTGGCTCTTCCCTTTATTCAGAGGTGACCCCGAAAAGGCTGTCTTTCAAGCCTCGAACGCACGCGTCTCATGCAGCGATTCTCATCGACTGTCTCTACGATACTTCATAAGATAGAAAATGCATTACAAATACACAGGTCAAAAAGCCAGAATGGTAGAGAGCCTGAACCATTCGATTCGCTAGCTTGCGACTTCATCCTGCTGCGACAACAATCGATCGACAGCCCGCTCATGATCTCCATCGCAGACCTGCAAAGCTTGAACGATAGTCTCTCTTGAAGTGTCAGGAAAGATTGATTGTAGTTCATTGATGTTAGTCTCATAGAAGTTGGTGTTGATCTCGCCAGTGACTGCGAACAAGGAGAAAGAGAGAATCGAGACAGAAGGGGAGAGTCAGTAAAGCTGTGTCTTCGAATTCCTCGCTAGCAGACCGAACTCAGCTCTAACGAGTTCCCTTTGAGTGATGGGAGATACTAAAGCCAGAGAAAGAGGAGCAGATTGAAACTCACTCTGATTTAGGTAATTTCTAAAGGCTCTGATCTGATTCGGGCTAGTCGATCGATTCTCACTTGCATCATTTCGATTCCGCGACGTATCTTCAACTGAAGGACCTTGTTCAGTTCCTTCCGGGGGAGGAGGTACAATGACCCAATTCCTACCTCTACTAGTGAACATAGTCGATCTTCTACTCCGTCGAGCATTAGCTGGTAACGTTCCATTCACATTGCCATTCCCACTTTGGATCCCAGCTTCTTGATCTTGAGTTTCGTCTGTGATAGTAACAGTGACAGGAATAGTAGGTTCTTGATTCCTGCTACCTCTTCTTCTAATGAAATTCAATCCGTATCTTCCACCTCTTTCTCTCTCTCTTTCCAAAGCTGTCCTTTCCCCTTGGATTCTTTCTCTCCTTTCTTCAAAGGTTGGATTCCGAGGGAATTCTGCGAAGTTTGTTCGTGAAGGTAACTTTGTTGATCCTATGAGAGGTAGGAGGAGATAGGATAATGTCGAATAGATGACTTGAGGTAATCGGAACTTTCTTAGGAATGAGAAGAAGGTCGAATTTGAGGAGTAGAGCTTGGAGAACACGATTCCTAATAGTGAAGGTAGGATCGTTTCTTTAGGATGTGAGAAGAACAGCTGGAAATCGGAACGAGAGAAAAGAACGGGGATGAGCTCGTACAAAAGACTTGAAACCAAGAGGATTATCGAAAAATAGAGATCACTTACTAATAAAGCTAAGATCCATACAGTCCATCTCTCTCCAAGCCAGAAATTGGATCCTATCCTTATACTCCAGGTATCAGGAACCAATCTTGCATATTGAAAGAGAATCGAAAAGATCAATCCGAAAGGACCTGAAGAGATTTTTCCAGACTCGACCAATTGCTTCGGAAGTAGATAGCTCAGAGGATAAGAGAGTGGCGTAAATACTATTAGAGGTAGAAGAAAGGATAGTAGAAGAGTCTGGAAGAGAAGTTGAAGGGAAAGAAAAGCCTGCGATCGAAAGAAGAAGAATGATAAGGAATGGAGAAATGGGGAGTGTCTCAGCGTCTCGTCACAGCCAGCTTCGTCCTTTACAGGAAATGAATGAGAAGAGAACATTTCAATCTGACACTGCTTGAAAAGATACAAAGGTCAAAAGCGGTCCTGGAGATGCCGCTTCTGACCTATGCAACAAAGCATTCGAACTCCACTCGACTTCCCAACTTATCAGAGCTCATTGACACCAGCTCGCTAGGTTCCCAATGCATTGAACATCTCATTGATACTCACGGCAAACTTGCGTGTCCCAAAGAGCCTCTCTACAGTGACAGAGACCCGGTACAAGATGATTGTAGATAGGAAGAGCTGAGAGCTATCAGTGAAAGCCAGTTGATGAACTAGTAGCCTCCAATACTGGAAATGAGGGATCGCGAGAAGGTAAGTCAGTCAACTGGTGGTCTCAACTGAAGCTTTGAAAGATGCCGTTAGGAATTACTGACTTGATGATATAGAGATAGATGAGGGATGAGATCCAAATGAAGTTGATACTTTTGCTGAGCTACAGAGAAGCAGAGCGAGCTGATCGTCGTACAGATTAGAATACCTGATAAAGAACAAGATAAGCAAAAATATTTGAGCATAAAAGATATGCAGATCGAGGCTCGAAGCTGCGATGTTCTCACCTTTAGAGATTGGAGAATTAGCAAAGCCAGTTAACATTCTATCGCTCGACGACTGCTGATCTCTCTTCTCCTCTGCCTGCAAATGATCTATCCAGACCGATTCTCTGAGTAAATAAGATTATCGCTTGACTTGTTTTTGATTGCGAATGGTGACGTTGATTTTGATGGTGGTACAAAGTCAAGCTTCTCGAATCTATCTTTCCATCTTGCCATCGCACTACTCATCTTCACTTTCAACAGCATGAACATTTCATGACACCTAGAAATCCAATTCATCAACCAATTCCATCAAACGATCAAGTGAATCACTCGAAATGAGTTTCCTATCTTCACTTTCATCCTCTTCACCTCCAGCTCCTTCCTATCATCCAGCTTCTCTATCCTATCTAGCTATCTTCTCTCCCTCTCTCAAACCAGAGGCAATCTCTAAGGAAAAGAAAGATGAATTGTCAGAAGAGGAATTGGAACAGAGAAACACTTCGGCTCAACTCTTGTTCTATACAAGTAGAGAAAGAGCCGTTTCTAATCAAAAGGTTTCTAGACAATTGGGTTCCGCTACTGGTGCCATTCAGTTCGCTGAAATGATGGCCGTCGAGGAGAGGAAAGGAAAGAGGAACAAGAGTAAGAACAAGTCAAAGGATCAAGATGGAGATAGATTTGAGAATGGGAAAGCTTGGAGTATTCATTCTTCAAAAAGGAGGCTGATCATGGTCGAGGTCATGAAAGATCTTTGGATACATGCTGTGAGTAACGAAGTGCTTTATGATGGAATTTATGATCTGAATGTCACTTCTGTGAAAGAGGAAAAGAAGGGATCTTTGGGACATCATTTGTCTTCCCTTCATCTGATACTGACATCTTAACACGTCTCCCTTCCATCTCTTATCGCACATTAGAGCATCGATCTACCAAGGACTGGTCGACCAAATCCAACTCCAAACACCTCATCAGATCCAAAATCGTCATCATCAACATCTTCATCTTCCAAAACCGAAAAGCAAAAGAATCAGAATCAGGACAAAGTCAAAGAGTCCGAATCTGAAAAGGAGGAGAAAGAGAAATTGAAATTCGATTATCACGATGAATGGTTGAGGGACGAATGGGTGGGAGAAAGTCTGAGAAGAGCTTGGAGAGAATGGAGGGTGAGTGGAAAAATTCTAGAGACTTTTTTTCGAATCATCGATGAATCCTTTTCCGAGATCCTTGAAACTGAATACAATTTTGATCTCCCTCTTGCAGCTATTGAATGGAAGTCCTTCAACTCTATTATCTTCTCAGAATGGAAGGAAGTCTTTGGAAAGATCTTTGGAGAAATTCTTTTCCGTTTGGGTTTGGAGTTGGGATTTGGAAGCTGGTGGGAATGGATCTCCAAGCTCCCACTTGAACGAGAGCTCTGGAAGAGAGACCTTCGCAGAGACGATTTCAGGTAAGTGAGATATTTTGGGAACGATCGAAGGAGCTTTTCATTTTGTTCTGAAGTCGTGAGTATAGATTGGAAGCCAATAAGCTTATCTTTTCTCTTTTCGTGTTCTTTCCTTGCAAAGCTACACCCGTAACCCCTCTCTCTTCAAACACCAGGATTTCCGATTTGATAACCTTATTCAAGACTCAAGCTCCCGTGGATCTTCTAGGACCTTCACTCAATGACAATGAAGATCAATCTGTCTCTTCGATCGATCCTCCGATCTTGAATGATTTACTAGTCCTTCAAGATACACTTTTATTATATCCACCGACATCAGCTTCTACTTCAACCTCTAATTTTTCATCTTCAGACGAGACTTCAGGTTCAACCTCTTCAACACCGACTCCCTTATCTCCTCGAGATCGAGTTGATCTCGTAGGGCATATCATTTCTCATCTTTCAGGTTTAGAAAGAGAAAGAGATTTAGTCAGAGCTGCAGCTTTGGCTTCTGGTGGAGGAGGTAGAAGAAAAGGTCTAAGTGGCGGTGGTGGAGGATCTGGAAAGGGTTCAAAGAAACATGAGAAATCTGGAACTCATAAACATAAAAGTCATGGGAAAAGTCATTCGGTTTCGATTAGACATGGGAATGCGAACAGTCCAAATAACAAGAGAATGATCGTGGAAGGTTCTTTGAAATCGAACAGAGAGAAAGACAGAGAGAATGAATTGAAAGAGAGAGAAGAGAATTCCAAATGGTCCTCTTGGGGTGGAGTTTGGAACAGTATTGGAAGAGGTAATTTCTTGGCTTCTATGTCTGGTGGGACGGATCCATCTTCTTCGAATACTCTTAGATCTCAACAGCAATTCCCAGCGGATCCTTCAACTCAAAATTCAAGCTCAAATACAGTGAAAGAGTCAACAGGCAAGAGAGAGCCTCAGACTGAAGCAACGAATGAAAGTGCGGAGATCTCAGCTCCTACTATTTCAGCTTCTGAATCTTTACTCTCCTCCGCAGATGGCAAATCTAAAGATGTCACTCCCTCGAATCTCTCTCAGAAGTTAGGATTCGGTGATTTCATACCTTTGCCAGATGGAACTGGAGCGAAAAGAGCTTGGAGTGGAGCTGAGGAAACCTTCAAAGGCTGGGGAGCTTCTTTAGGTCTAGGAGGTGGGAAGGAAGAGGATTCTACGAAGGTCGATGATAATTCGAAAGAAACTTCAAATCAAGACGTCAAAGCTTCAGTACCTACCGGTCAGAAGGAAGAAGCTCAAAATCAAGTTGAACCTCAACAAGCTGAGGCCATCGGTTCTCAAGAAACTGAGAGTTCTGTTTCCACAGAACGTCGAGATTCTCATACAGCTCCTGACGTGGATCTATCCGAACTAGCCGAAGCTATGAACGACAGGGCTCCGGATCAAGAAAGAAGTCAGTTCAATGATCAAGAAGAAGCGAAGCCGATCCAAGAAGAGTCGAACGACTTAGACACCAAAGCTTCAGAAGTCGACAAGATCGCAGAAGTTGAAGATCAGGCCACAGCAATTCCTCAATCGAAGATAGCCACCAAGTCTTTCCCCTCCCTTTCAGTCACTTCTGCAGCTTGGTACTCTTCTCGAGTCACCAAGGACAACTCTAGTAGCTCTGGAAGTAGCAATGGCAAGGTCGGTACGGCTTCTCCAGCTATCACTCCTTCTATTCCAACGACGGCCGGAGATGATTTGGATGCAGATAGTCAGAGTCTGAGAGAATCGATCAAGAGTAGCAATACAAAGATTGGAGGAGCTAGTACTGGAAGTGGTGGGACCAAACATCAACCGATCTTAAGAGATGAGCTGCTGTTACTAGGACATGATCATGAGTTGGACGGTTGGGGAGACGAAGAACCCTTACCATTCAATAGAATCAAGGTTTACGTCGGTGGAGATGACGAGATAAGAGTCAAGGATTCAGAGACCGAAGACGTCAATAAACCTTCGCAATCGATCGAATTAGAAGTTTTATTCACGACAAGAAGACTCTTGACTATTGTCTTCGTTCTTTCTATTCAATCATCTCCCTCATCTACAACCACTTCTGACAATCAATCGCCCGCAACAATACCTGGAATCTCTCAACAGCCAACACAGAACCCCATTGATATGGCATCTTCTAGACTACTACTACCTTCATGGAATCTATTGAGAAGAGTCCAACGTCTCTCGAATGATGAAATGAGGAATCTAGAAAAGGAAATCGAAAACAACAGTGAAAATAAAATCGAAAAGCCCAAATTCCTTCATTTTAGTCTTTTTGAATCTAGTGTTCAGGACCGATTATTCGCAAGTTCTCATTTGATGGGAATGGGAGTCCTGGCTCATTCGAATGCGAACAAGTCTTTGAGCTCGTTGGAAGATGAAGCTGATTCTGAAGGTCAATTGTTGGCGAGTAGAGAGATTAGTAAAAGGTGAGTTGGAAAGTTTGTTTCTCCTTCCATTTAAGCTAGACGACCCTGTTCTTATCCAATCTGTTCTCAATTGTCTTCTCGGTAGACATCCGTATATCACTGAGTCATTCTCTCGATCGAACAATGGGAGAGCTTGGACTGTCTTCTCAAGATCCAAACATCAGACGTCGACATCCTCAACTTCTCTCAAGACGAACGAGAATCTCTCTTCCTCTCATCTTTCGTCGCCTTCGGTTACTAGCGAAACGTATCTGCTGGTCGCTGGATCCAAACCTACATCAATGAATGATGCCGATCACGAATTGAGAAGGCTCGCTAGGGATTTCCCTTCGTTTGGATTGTGAGACTCTCGTTTAGTTTTGGCGAATCTTGTTCACCTCTTGTACTCATCTTTGTGCTTTAAACTCGTCTTCATGGCTTTGAATTATCTGGATAATATCTTGTGTTCTTTCAATTTGTGAAGCCTCGCGAGCTTGAAGGAGAAGCAAAGCCGCTCACAATTCTCGAGAGCGGGTCGAGAGCGCGAAGTGAAAGGTGGCAGAAAGAGTCAGAGATCACAAAACGTCACTTTGATTCAAGTATAAAAAGTCAAAATTCATATTTTCTCATGGGAACAATCATCTTCATTACCTAGTATTCCACATCTCCTTTCTCTTCGTCACTTCCTTGCCTTATTGAACTTGAGTCGACGTCAGTTTTTGATCATTTCCATCTCGTTTTTGTTCTTTCTTGTCTTTGATTCTAGGATAAATCTAACCGCTTTGTGAAGTTTTTTCCCTAATTCTAACAGTTTCATCGATTGTTGATTGAGGCAATTGTTTGTTTGATGTCCTTCATTTGATGATCCGGTTCTCAGTAAGGAGTCGACAACCATGGAATTGCTGAAAGAAAGCAGTCTTCTCTGTAAGGACTTTTGTCTGCAGAATGAAAGAATAGAAAGGAGATTCCAAAGATGGAGCCCTATAAGTCTCTGAGATCCTCGCACTCGTTTCTGCCGTGAAAGTTCTCAATTTCCAAGCTCATCAAGCCACAGAGAGCTCTCGTCGTACTCACTCATTTCTTCAAGAGTCAGCTTTCTTAATTCAACCTTTCCGCTCTGAAAAATTCTTTGACCTTCCAATTCCTTCCTTCTCTCCAGCCAACCTTTCCTGAAATCGACGTCTTCTACAACATCTCCCCACTCGTCAAGTGCTTCAGCAGGCATAACGACCAACCTGAGATTGGGAAGACTTCTGGTTTCAAGAACTTTCATGAGGTCTGTTTCTACAAAATCAAAACTATATTCCGGGTTCCATGTCTGGAAGGAAGTGTGAGGAATGACGAGGACTTCCAAACTTGACGGAAGAGAAATTTCTTGATGTCTAGACAAGTAAAACAAAGGCATCTTCTCCAAAGACAACACCTTTAAGTGCTCGAAGATACCATAAGCAGTTGCGAACAAATAATCTTCATCAGCTGCGAGTCCTACCATTCTTAGCTTCTGAAGAGACTTGGCTGAACCTTGAAGCCCCAAGAGACAACTAGAAAAGAAGTTATCCAAGTCGCCCTTATTCTTTTCGCATCCTCCATTATAGAGCTCCAGTGATCTGAGATTCTTGACGACGGAAAGAAAATCCATTAAGGCTTGTGTCTTTCTACTCCCACCTCTCCAGTTCTTCTCGGATTCTCCAGGTTGACCCCACCAAGTTCTCTTTTTGGACTTGTGAAAGTTGACGTGGAAATCTAAAGCTAGGTACTTGACGTTGGATTTACTAGCGAATGCTTCTCGATGTTCATTGAGGAAGTCAGCATCTCGAACACTGAAAGCAAAGCCCAGACTCAATTCTTGAACTTGAGGACAGAAGAGCAAAAGCCAAAGACAGTTTCTTGCACTCAACGTCTCGTCCGCTCGATCCTCGGTCCATCTTGACATGTAGAGGTACTTCAAGGAACTTGTGAAGAAATGCATTGGAACTAACCTGTCATTGCTCGGATGAACAAAAGGAGGTAAAGTCCAAGGGTGTTGTACGATCAGCTTTTCGAGTTGACCTAATCTCAGATAAAAGTTCCTCATGAAAGTTCTAGCTCCATTTCTGATGTGATCCATAAGATCTGGAGGATCATCATCCTTTGAAATTGACCTCATTCTCGAGTTCGTGAGATCCATCATGTTCTTGGTACATGCCATCGAAAGTTGTCCAAAGCCGCTTGTAGCTTCAAAGTAGACTTCCTCTTCTAGATGCTCTCTTCCCAGGAAGCAAACTGACTTGATAATACCTCCAAAGTTGGGATTGAGCTGCAAGAAGGCAACAAAAGAGTGCACGTCACTCAAAGTAAGAGTCACATGAGTGAGGAAGGCCGTCTGGTAAACACTGAAGGTTCCCCAGCAACTCATTGCGACTGCTCTGAGAGTAGAGTCCCTAAGTCTGACCGAAAAGAGAGTGATATATCGTAGAGAGATGAGATCAGGGATGCGAGATGGTGAGAGTGAGAGACATGGACGAGTAGGTCTCGACAGTCGACTTACTTCCTTGCTCTGACTCTCGTCACTGGGTTCCCTCCTGAGAGGGCGGAGCTTTCGATGAATCTGATGATGTTCATGGATGCATCTTCTGGAATGGTATCTAGACTGATACGAGGTTTCTTGACGACGAGTTGAGCGTTTGAAGACATCTTGAAGATGAAACGATTGAGTGGTAAGAAGCAAAGAACGAAGAGATCAATTTTTTTCACTCATGCTCAAGCTCCTGATTTTGTGACCCCAATTCGTCTCATTCTACGTCATAAAATAACTTCTGCTACATCATTTGAGAAATAATTTCAAGCGGACCTGTTCATCAGGACTTTCTCTCTTCCTCTGAATGATCCCTCTCCCTCACTTCTTCTCACCATCAACTCAAAGGGGATCTAATCGAAACCACAGTGTCTTCCCGATTACTTGAGAGTTCAGATTCTCGATAGAATGCGAGGCCCACCAGATGTGGAGGCAAGAGAAAGAAGGGAGATACAGTTGTTAAGACAAGACGAGACACGGCGTACAAATAGATACAGATACAACGACGATTTCATTCTCCCTTCCTCTGAATTAATTCTGAGGAGTTCCACCTTCTTGATTCGTGAAATCCATTTGTTGAGAGGGAGAGTCCATATTTGTAAAAGCATCAGCAGATAGACCCGAAGCAGCCAAAAGTCATCGAAACTAGTAGTTTTCATTCTGATTCATCATTTGATCCTGATTTTGACCTTGATATTTACTGGCACCATCTCCACTCTGTCCATTAGAAATATTGTTATTATTATCGTTCAATATAATTCCAACTCCATTCTCTTGATTAACCTTATCTATCATTTCCATTTCCTTTCTACTTCTCTCCTCTTCCGTTTCATTTTCAAAACCTCATCTGAATCCTTTGCTTTCGAACCTTTTGATAAACTCTCCTCTTGTTTCTCTAGGAATTCTCTGGCTTCGGGTGGTGTGGTTGCTCTAATGACACAAAGTCCTAGGATTTTACCACTTGATGGAGATTTTTTCCCATTCTTCTTCTCCTCCTACTTCCTCTCTTGCCTTTTGAGCAGATAAGACTTCTTCTTCGTAGATTTGAGAAGAAGGTTTTCATTCTTTTGGAATGAGAAGTGGTTAGATCTGAGATTTCCTTTGGGAATTGAGAAAGTCTGGATTCTAGATCTTGCTTCTTTAAAGTCGAGTAATAGGATGAAGGGGGGTGTGATTTTGTCTGTGTACCGAAGTGAACGAATGAAAAGACATAGAAGGAGAATGATTAGAATCATTGAAAGATTCAAGAAGATCAAATAGCACTGGGATGAAGTGGGAAAGTTCGAGGGCTACTCACCAACTCTTCGAGAATCGAAAATGATGTCCAACATCTCATGATTCCTAGTGTAACGAGCAGCAGCCAGATCCCGAGGTGTAAGCCTATCGAGATCATCTGCAAAACGATGAAGGAAATGTAAAGGGAGAGATAGAGAGGCAGAAGATGATGAGGATTGCATCCACTGAGAATCTCACGAGTGCTCTTGCTCTCTCTGCTTTCCCAAAAACCTCCCAGTTCTTGATTGATGAAGAATCAATAACAGCAATTCCCACCAGTTCCACTCTTTGAATGCATACATTGATACTGACCTACTACGTTATCTGCGAACTCATCATCGATTGAGATTCCAGGAGCCATTCCAGCCCCAATGTCACCGACAGTGATCCCGAAGTGACTGCATGACCAGCCTGAGGTGTTTGAGGGAAAGGTTTGTCTTGAAGAGCAGAGAGACTATTGAAAGTGGCTTGTTGACGACGTTGATTCTCATTCAAAGGGTTGTTGATATCCTCGATTCTGATGAACATAACCAGAGTTGGGCTGGTGTGGCTTGTCGCTTTCCTCTTTCTACCTCGCTGCACTTGACTTGGCGTGTTCATCTCGATTCGTTATATTCAAATTAGTAATTGTCGTTGGTATTAATTGGATGTTGAGTTGAGATGTGGTAAGAGAGTCAAGCTTGTCCTTCTCTGCGAATCGCTTCTTGCCCTTGCACTTCTATCTACATTCTTCATCAAAAATGAAAACGGTCTTGAAAAGTCGGCCAATCTCAAGCAAAGGCATCTCTTCAAATACAGCAAAGTCCGTCTCAAGATCAATCTCCAGTTCTACCTTCGCTTCTGCTTCTTCCTCGCACTCTTCGTCGACGACGACTGCTTCTTCTTCTTCTTCAAACTCCTCTCGATCCCTTCAATGCATTCAATTACAGATCGGATGATGCTTCCCCTCATACGGATTCATCCTCAAAATGCTCCTCTATCTTCATGGCGTATCTCGATAAAGGACAACTTCTGCACCAAAGACATGCAACAACAGCTTCTTCCAATATGCTTTCCAATTTCACCTCGCCTTTCGATGCGACGGGCAGTCAGAAGGCTGAGGAAAGCGGGTGCCAGACTAGTTGGGAAAAACTAACTGCGATGAATTTGGAATGGGGTAAGTCCACAAAGAGAGAAAATAGAAAGAGAGTCTCGACTGAACTTTTCTCTTTGTCTTTTGTTTCCCCCCTTTCTCCCTCTCTTTTGCTTAGCTCTGCAAACATCCATTCTCATTTCGGACCAGTGATTAATCCTGCTCAACCTTCTAGCTCGGAAGAATCAAGAGTTCCGGTGGTAGTTCTGGTGGAGCTGCAGCCTCTGTAAAAGCAGGCTTCTGTAGAGCTGCTCTGGCTTCTGATACCGGTGGATCCATCAGATTGCCAGCTTCTTATTGTGGTGTTTGGGGATTGAAACCTTCTTATGGAATGATCAGTAGATGGGGTCTGATAGCTTACGCTGATAGTCTTGACACCGTTGGAGTCATGGCTTCCAACGTAGACGATGTAGAGACATTGTTTGGTGAGTGCTGTAGATCAATTCGATCTGAAATGTGTTTAAGAAAGTCGTCTTTTTTGTGATCGGTTCAGACTGACGAGCTTCATTGTATCTATGCATAACAGACGTCCTCTCTCATTACGATTCTCGAGATCCAACTTCAATGCCAATCTCAACTCGTTCTCACGCCGACGAAATCAGCTCGGAAACACTTTCTAGAATCGAAAAACCTTCCAAAGATGACGATCTACCGCTTTCAGGTCTGAGAATTGGGATCCCAAAAGAGTACTTTCCAAAAGAACTTCATCCGAGAATCTTGCCTACTTTTCGAAAAGTCTGTCAAGAATTGAAATCAAAAGGGGCTACTTTGGTTTCAGTCAGTCTTCCGAGTACAAAAGCTGCTTTGAGTGCTTATTATGTCATTGCGAGTGCTGAAGCTAGTAGTAATCTGGCTAGGTACGATGGGATCAGATTCGGTGAGTAGAGCTTTCTTCGAATTCGAATCAAAAAGAAGATGTCTTCGTTTCTTACTTCATTTGCATCCCATTGTTGAACGTCATTCTCTTAAACTCATTCAGGCCATCGAAGTGAGCCGGATCTCTCAACTAGGTCGGACAAGAAAGAGCATCCTTACGCTGCTACTCGATCCGAAGGATTTGGACCTGAGGTTCGACGAAGAATCCTCTTGGGAACCTATGCTTTGACTTCTGAGTGAGTCATTCAGAGTAGAGAAGTTTTGACTTTCACAGTTATGTCTCGACGCTTGCTCTGATCCTGACCTCGACTCTTCCAATGAATCGTTTCTTGTCCATCTGGCTTTCGTTCATCAGTGCGTTCGACAACTACTTTCTACAAGCTCAAAGGGTAAGAAAACTTGTCCAGAAGGATTTCAATTCAGTTTTCAGGATACCAAATCCACTCTCGATTTCCTCATTCGACTCGAAAGCGACGAAAGTAGCTGAAGAAGGAGTAGACCATTCTCATCCATCCAAGCTCAGTGGACATTGCTCCAACAATCTCTTCCGCAACTGATCAAAGTCAAATGAGTTCGCCTTCTCCTTACGTTCAAGATGTCTTGACCGTTCCTGCTTCACTGGCTGGAATTCCTTCCCTTTCGATACCTGCTGGAAAGGCTAGCGAGGATGAGAAGGTGGAGAATGGATGGCCAGTTGGAATCACCATCACTAGTCAATTTGGATGTGAAAAGGTGTTGTGGAAGGTCGCAAGGCTGTTGGAGGTAGATACTTGATACTTGACAGTAATAAAAATTGAACTGCCTATGTTTTCCTTTTGAAAGGCAGCCAGGTGCGATAATGACTTTGGATAACAACGCTTCTCAATTGTCAGAAAGTTGAGACAACCAGATATCTTTGGCTTCTCACAAAGTAGCTGAAAAACAAAATGTAAGAAAGGAAAAAGCAAAATGTCTGAAGGAGGCGATCGAAGCAAAGAGAAGTGAACACTCTCTGAAGGCTAGGGAAAGGAGCAGCCAGATCGAGACAGACTTGACGTCAGATCGAACGGCGGTCGTCTTGAGAGCGCGCTTGAGAGGTTCCCTTGATTGAAGGAGTAGCTCTAGCAAGCAACAAGGGTGAAAACTGCTATGGAACTGACCTTCGACTTCCTTTTTTATCTCACGTCTCTTCGAAGTCTCGAAAGTTGTTGTCGGAGCAATGGCAGCTCTCTCTCTGCTTGTAAACCTTATGTAGGACATTATTGCTTCTGATTTTTAATATTTTCGAAAGACAGAAGGATCGTAGGGAAGTGACATGCAGGAAAAGTGGAAGTCGAATCGACAACGAAGTTGACGCGCTTGACGTCAGACCAAACAAATCTTCATTCTTCCATCCCTTTGATTGAAATAACCTGCACCTGTTGGAAATTTGACCATTATTAAGGCTTGCCTTTTCTTGGCTTCTAGATTCGAGACTTCAGTTCGATCCAGAAGAATTGTGACGTCATTCCAGCTTGTGAACCGCACAACGGCGGTCTCAAAGTCTATTGATCTGATGATCGATGATCTTTTCCTTTCTTTCGATAGACCTCCTCAAAGTGGAAGAGAATCTACTGCTCCTCTGCTTTCCTCCTCTTAGTCCTTCGAGTTCAGTCTCACCCTACAATTGAAAAGAATGGCTAACCTGCAGTCGCCACCTTCATCAGCCTTCATCTCGCCTAGCCTGCAAAATGCATGGTAAGTACAGATGAAGTCCGTCCATTCGGTTCTTCGCTCTGGAAAACACACAGTATCAACAAATTTAATTCCATTCCCATAAACTCATCTTGAAAAAAACGACTTCTTGCACGCAGGGTCGCTGGCAGCACCAACAATCTGACTTGGGCGAATCTCACCCTGGAATGAAACCGAACATAACTATCCTACCGGATCGCCTTTCAATCTAACGTTTCTAAGTTTTCAGTTGGATGTTGACCCCATTTATGTTATCGCTTCGACTCAAAAAACTGTGAGTCACCGACCCGATCGTAAGGAAGGGCAAGTTCGCACTCTGCACTTAGATCTGATCTCTTTTCACTCTCCTTCCGACCTCCTACTTGGTCGCGATGATATCCCTCTCTTTCGACCTTGGATCTCTAGTGAACGGAGTATCAGGCTCAGTTGGTGTAGAGCTTCCCAGCAATGTCCCCAGTGAGTGGCTCTCAAAATGATTCACGGATCAAGACATTAGCCTGGGTGCTGACCGGCTTTGTGCTCTGTATGCTTCCCCCTGACTTTTCCTCCCTTCTAGCTGGTCGCTATCAGCTGAATTGTTCCTACGAGTATCCAGGAGGAATCTATCCTGTGGATGTAGCCCCTTCTTTTTACATCCTGAGTTACAATCAGGACCGTCGAGATTGAAAGGAATCCTCAATTCGACTACTACCCTCCAGATTCTGCATTCGGCTCGAGCAAAGGTGAGTAGTGATGGTTTCAGTCGATCAGATAATGAAGGAAATGCAACGCAACTGACTTCCGCTTCCTTTTCCCTCTCACCCCTCTTCTCTCGAGAAGTCTCGAAAGTTGTTGTCGGAGCAATGGCAGCTCTCTCTCTGCTTGCAAACCTTATGTAGGAAATTCGGTTCCTGTCTTGATGATTTCTGTCGAATGAGAAAGTGATGCTGCTATGATCATCTTCTGCTACCTTTCGACTTCTGCCCTCGCACCAAATGGCATCGAGGGGCATGAGACTCGAGCGTTCCAAGTCCAAACTTGCTCGATACTGAGATCAGCTCTCTTTTCCCTCTTTTGGATTTCAGAGTCATCTCTGAGCTGTGAACGCCTGTTTCTCTCTGACTTTTAATGTCTCGCTTCCAGGCTCTCCTGTTCTCTTCTCTTGGGACGTTCGACATTCGACGTTCGATGGCTCATCCCCATCGGCTTCTTCGCTTTCATTGTTCAGATCTGAGCTTGATTCTTCTGCTACCTTTCTGAATTCTCATTCGTGATTTGAGTCTTTGAAGATATCTCAATCCCCATCTTCTGATTCGTTCTGTTTCTTCTTTCGAGAGCTTTCAACAGCAACACCACTGAAGTCGCTGCGCCTGAGTTTTCCCTTCTGTGCATTCTGTGCTTTCGAATCTCGAGTTCGGATATTGAAAGTGAGTAGTAGTCTGGAAAGAGAAAGGAAAAAGTTGGGTTGGGGAGCTTTTTCAACAGCAAAAGCTCTTCCCCGATATCCGGGCTGTCCACCTATACCCCACTTTTTGCTCTCTTCTTTCCCTTCTTCCCCTACCACTACATCCTTCCAATCATGTCTATCAACATTCCAAGCAATCCAGCACAACCAGGCTACATTACCAGACCTCAAGAGTACACACCGACGCTCTAGCCAAAGCTCAAACCTCAAGAAACCGATCCAGCCAATGAAGACAGTTGGCAATCCGATGGTGAAAGGGAAGGTGTAGAACTACACAGGAAACCAGATCCTGAAAACCCAGGTGACGTTCCTTTGGTTAAAGGAAAGGTTCTCATCGAAAATGCAACTCCAGAACAGGTTTTGGCCGCTGTTCAATTGCCTGGAGTCAGGAAAAAGTGGGACGCTAGAATCGATGAAGGTCACGGTGAGTTATAGGCAAGAACCAGAATTTGTTTAATAGAAGTATATAGATCAAATTGGATTTGTTAGAGGAAGATGGTCGAAGAGACAACTCGAGCAGCTTTAGGGAAGCAACCTTCCTATCCTATTATCACAAGCTCTTCATTCTCACAACATAATGCTCACTTCTCTCTCTCTCTCTCCTCAATCTCATCCTACCAATCCTCAGCTGTTCAACGTTACTCTCCTCAATCCTACCTCTTCTACTCTGTCATGAAATCTCCATCTTACTTCATTTGGGCCAGAGACATTTGTGGAGTTCAAGAAAACAGAACCTCTGCTGATGGCTCTTTGATCACTGTCCTACAGACCTCTGTTGATAACGAAGAGTTCATCCCAGATGCTGGTTCTTATGCAAAGTCTAGAACTAGAGCCACTGTGGAATTGAGTGGTTGGAAGTTCGAAAAGAAGGGTGAAGATACTGAATTGACTTATGTGGTCAAGATCCTCTTGAATGGTGAGTAAAAGAAGAGATTCAGACCCTCAGTTTTTTATGCAAAACTGAGAAACTGCAACGACAATTTAGAAGAGAGCCACGAAAGAAGCCACCTCAAGAACAAGACCGAGAGAAGCAGCCGACTGATCTTTTCCCAAATCGCTTTTCCCTCTCTCACCTCACAGGAAACATCCCAACTGCCATCGTCTCTTCGATCGCTGCCGAAACACCAATGTGCTGTGCCAGAATCAGAGACAGCTTCTATTCCACTGGTTATGCTCCTTACGAAATCTACAAGGAGAACCCAATCACTTGCAACCAAACCCAATCCTTCGAAGATGGGGATGGAAGTGAAGCTCAAAGTGGTGAAAAGAAATGGACTGGATCTTTCAGAGGTCAGTCAGAAAGCAGAGTCGTCGAGTTGAAGAAGCGTTGATCCTCCAAAGGAAACTTGTCGACTCGAAATGGGAACTTTCTGCTGACCACATTTCTCTTCCTCTCTCCCTCGTTGTTCTCCTTTTCAACAAATACTTTTCTTCCAATCATTGCCTGTCTTGCAATGTAGGATTCGGAGCTGACACTGTTGAAATTGCCTACGATTCTCAGCGCATGTACTCTTCTGGAGTCAACGTTGAAATCACAGGTGAAGGATCTGATTCAGTCTCTGCTTCAGTCGATGAAGCTGCTTCCAAGGTCATCGTCAAGGTTGAAGAAGGTGCTAAGGACAAGAACTTCGAAGTCATCATTACTCCACAATAAACAAGTCAAGTGAAGGTGCTTTGGAAGGCGGGAACCTAATTCTTCCTGAAATTGAAGTCAAAAAAACTTGAACGATTCTTTTATTGATCATTGAAACAACTTCGATTTCAATTGTTTGTGCATATATGCCATACCTCGATACCTTCTCGATGCTTTATCTATTGTTCCTTGCCCTTTCCATTCTCTGTAGTGACTCTCTCTCTCTCTCTAGCCTCTTACAACGACCTATTTGTCTTATCTATCTCTTTGCGGAATGCTATACAAACATCTACTGGCCCACTCGATTGAAGCTTGAAAGGGACTGCTCGAGGGAGGCGTGCGCAAGGATTTCTGATTTTTCTTATCAGTAAGTGGCAAGTTGGAAACGTTCTTAGGCTTCCATGGCAGGAAGAGACGGCCATTGATTGAGTTTCTAGAGTTCTGTTTCTCTTTTGAAAGCGAAAATGTCAAAAATGTCATAAGAGAGAAGGCTTTCTTGAAGGAGATTGAGCCTTGTCCTCACCCTCAAATGAGTGCCACTTGACACCTCTCCCTTCCTTTCTTTCCTGGCTTCTGGCTCCCTTTTCTGCTCCATCTTGAGGCTTTTTAAACGGTTCTGAAAAGAATGAAAGAAGAAGAGAAGGAAGATTCGAGCCAGTCGAAACGCTCTGGACCCACTCTGAGAATCTCGACGGATATCTCTCCTCAACCTCAAACAATTTCTTCCATTTCTTCTCCTTCTCCTTCTGCATCCTCCCCCAATTCACCTCCATCAAGACAAATTGCACCTTTAGGATCTTCAAGAAGACCGAGATCAAAGACACCGACTCAACGAGAGCCCAATCCGAACTCGCCTTCTTTCAGCAATCAAAGCTTCAACGAGAGTAGTCCCAATTCCTTCAGAAGGGGTAGAAATCGACCAAAGACTTGGTCAGGTCGTAGTCAACATTCAATCGAGAGGAGACCAATTTGGAATCCTCCCAATCTAAGCCCAAACAGATCTAGCAACACCAATTCCAATAGCCCTATCAGTCCAAAATCATTCGTCAGAAGTTTGACACTTGAGGAAAGTAGTGACAATAGTAGAAGTAGAGATAGAGATAGAGAAATAGAAAGAGGTAGAAGTTTGAGTAGAAGTCCAATCAAACCTAGAGGAGAAGAAATCGACAGAGAAGCCTTATCATCCGAAGAAGAAGAAACTGCAAGACAGAAGATTGTCTTGAGCAATTTGGCCATCTCCATCGATAACATGGACCACCAATCATCTTCAATTCTCTCTAATCTTCATCCAAATGAATCAGCCTCGGATAGAGAATCAAGTCGCAATTCTTCAAGAGGTAGAGGTAGAGGAATCGGTGGAAGCAGATTAGGTCCGATTCCAATCCCTTCTCACCAAGAATTCCATCATTCTCATCAACATCAACACGATCATTCCCAACATCATGATGGTTATTCTCACTCTCATGAACATCCTCCAGGATCGGCTCTTGGTAATGAGGGAACGGTGGAAGATCGAGTCGATTCTCAAGATGAGAGAGATCAAGAAAAGGAAAGAGCTCACTTTCTGAGCGTCTTGGAAGCTTTCGATCAATACCTGCCTTACTGCGTGAGTAAATTTGATTGCGATACACTTTAGAGAGTCGGAGGGAAAAGGAAGGTAGTTTAGTCAGGATAGAGCAGGAGGCACAAAGAAGTAACAGAGATAAGAAGTGGGATCTGGTCTTGCTGGTCCTCGAACTCGACTGCTTTCGATAAAGTCTTCAGTTCAGCTCTAGCTTGTGGTCTCTCACTAGGTTCTAGCGTAACATGCTGCTCATGTAGAAAGTGAGAGCCGCAGGTCAAGATTAGTTTGAAATGTCCTGTCCTCTCCAAATAAACAGCTTGATCTCTTTGTGTTAGATCTGAAACACTCTCTATTTCATTTCAGAAGTTGTGGAAATGAGGATTTACTCACTGATTTCCTTTCACCTCTATCTCTCCCCTCTCTTCTCATCTTCGAACAGCTAGCAGCCAATTCTTCTCGGAGAAGATCTCTTTACGCTCTGCCTCGAGCTCATCAAGCGCTCTTGAGAGACGTAGGAAGTACGCTACCTTCGCCTACTTTAGACCCAGACTCAGATTCCAACTCAAAATCTCAACAGCAGCAACCTCAACCTCCTCTTCGAGGTGTCAAATCTCGTCTGGACGAGATTGACGATCGTATCAGAAGAAACGCAGACGTCTTGAATGAGATCGTCAAGGACAGCAGAGGCGGCTTTTTGGGAGAAGAAGAATCAGCGACGAAGTCCAAGAGTGACGAGGATAGTGAGGTGGAGAATATTAGTAGAGGTCAAGAAGAAGTCGAGAGAGGTAGATCTTCATTCGTGGATCAAGCTGCAGATTCTTCTCCAGAGGAAGACCACCCATCGAATCTTCGTCAGAGCAGATCGAAATCTAGAAGTAGCAACTCCAAAGGAAGAGACAGCTCAAAAGGTAAAGCCAAGCAGACATCAAATGAGCCCGAAGAGAATTCGACAACGGAAGCTTCTTCATCAGGTCTACCTTCTCTACCTTCAACTTCCAATGCTGAAGATAAAGCCAGTCCGAATTTTGATAATTCGAAGTCAGAAAGATCAGCAAGACACGAAGCTAGGAAACAAGCCAGAGAAAGGTTGAAGAAGGCTCGAGCTGCCGAATATGGAGTCGATAAGATCAGATCAACATTGAAGCAACTGGTTAGAGATTGGTCTTCATTCGGTTCACTAGAAAGAGAATTGGCTTATGGACCTATCATTCAAACTATCGAAGAAAGATTTGGTTCCATTCCTGAAAATGAAAGGAATCTAGTCAGGATCTTGGTTCCTGGAGCTGGTTTGGGTAGATTGGCTTTTGAATTGGCTTGGAGAGGTTTCTCGACTCAAGGAAATGAGTTCAGCTTTTACATGCTTTTGGCTAGTCATTTCGTTCTTAATAAGACTAAGAAAGTGGATGAACATTTGATTTACCCTTACATTCATTCGAGTTCTAATTGGAGAAATGCTCAAGATATGTTGCAAGAAGTCAGATTTCCAGATGTCAAACCGAGCGAATTACCTCATCAAGTCGATTTCAGTATGGTTGCTGGAGAAGTGAGTATTGCGTCTTTTCTTTCCTTGACTCATCAAAGAATCTCTCGCTCTTGAATGTCACTGATGAATCGATCTTCTCGCTCGTTTTCTCAGTTCATCGAAGTCTATTCATCTCCTACGGAATCTCAAAAATGGGACGTCGTCGCTACTTGCTTCTTCATCGACACTGCAAGAAACTTTATTCGCTACCTAGAAGTCTTCAATCATCTACTTCCTCTAGGTGGACTTTGGATCAATCTAGGTCCGTTGCTTTGGCATTACGAAGGCGGAAGTGGAAGTGGTAGTGATGATAATGAATCGAAGAAGAAACTGTTAGAAGACGACATTAGTATCGAGTTGACTTTGGAAGAGGTTCTGGACTGTACTAGAAGGATGGGATTCGAGATTGAGGTGAGTAGTAGAGATTGGCTGTGAAAAGGCTTGGGAGAGATCACTTCCCCTCTTCTAACACACCTTTGTTGATGATTCGCATTTTAAACTCTAACAGGAACAAACAAGTCTTCCAGAGATGCCTTACACGGGAAATCCATCTGGAATGCTTTGTTATCAATACAAGCCGGAGTACTGGGTCGCGAGAAAGGTGGCTCACGTCCAATTCGCTGGCGATGCTTGATGTATCGATCCAGTGAGGATAGAAGTTGAGGGAGTCGGCTAGAGTTTAAATTCCTATAGATGCTTTTTCTTTCTCCATTCATAGATGCAAGTCAAGTTTGTTTTTTGCCCATCTCATCTGTACTTAACATCACACAATAGAACTAATCAATCAAGCAGGCTCTCAAGCAGGCTCAGAAATTGTTAGGAAACGAGAGAAAGAGTGACTAATGACAAAAAAGACAAAGAGGATAGAGTCGCAGAGCTTGAGGCAAGAGAGGCTCGGTTTCTATGAGAGCAAAACGTAGAGCAAAACGTAGAGACAAAAAGAGAAGAAGAGAGTCACAAGAATTGTCGGGAGGAAGTCGACGCTACGACATCATTATAGACCGAATCAAGGTAGAGAGAGACTGAAGGAATGTTTGGAGCATTCTGAAGCCATAAGTCTTTGGTCAGCTCATGTTCTGCTTTCCCTCCTGAAGTTTTCAGTTCATGAAGGACGGGATATTCGTATCCCGCAAACAAGTGAACCAAAGCTGTATCGTTCTTACGGAGATCTAAGCACAGAAGATTGGAGAATTCCAATTGGATGTTTCTTTCCGTGTGGGCCTTGATCTGGTCTGATCCAAAAGCTAGTTCATTGAGAGAGAGCTTTTCAAGAGTATTGCATAATGGGAGAAGGAAGTTGAAAAGATTTTCGATGGGATAAATCGCCGAAAGTCCATTCATGGAAAGCTCTGATAACCTTGTGATTTGAAACTTCTCCAAGATATACCGATTGAAACTTGTAGGAGATGATCTGGAATGAAGAATCCTGAGATTGGGCAACGAGACTGAATCTCCATCTGACTCGAACTTTCCCTCTCCTGCGTAACCACTCAACATCACTTCTCTGAGAGAAGCCGCGTTGATTTGTATCAACACTGCAACTGCCTTCAAACTTTCCTTTTTCGATGGTTCTGACATCTTCTCTTCCTTGAATGAGAATCTGTCTCCAGATGCAGAGGTCTTCAGAATTTCCAGCTTATCAAAAGTGCAAAGAGAGAAGTACTGGGAAAGCTCAGCAGCGATGTTCTTCAGCTCCAGACTTTCCAATTTCGGGAATGATCTGATCTCTTCTGTTGCCAATTTAAGTAAGCCTTGATGGAGTGCAGCTGAGCTCGAGGATAAAGAGATATGCTCCATGAGATTTGAAGAAAAAGAGAAAACCTTCATCGATGACTTTACGAGATCAGACAAAGGTAGAGATAGATCCAATCTCTTGAGGTTTGGCAGGTCAAACTTGCTTACTAGGCCACCCGTAGTTTCCGACGTGCTTGAAATTGACAAGTCTTCCAACATTGGGAACAACAACGATTCATACTCCTCGGGACGACCCGAGCGTTCTCGCTGCGAGTCTATCAGCTTGAACACCTTCAGCGTCAAGTGACAATTGCTGAGGATTGAGTGGACATTAGTGAACGTTGAAAAGCTTGGTTCGGCTGTTGGATCCATGTAGATTCTATGGGATAATTGGAATCCGACTCCGTACTCAAACTGGGGAATTCTCTGGAAGTTGTTCTCAATGACCAGATGTTCAAGAGCTGGAAGAAAAGCGTTTGCAAATATCTCGTGTGCTGAATAGACGGAAGAGAGCTTGAGAGACTTGAGGTGTGGTAAATTCCAACTTGAGATTGAGAATGGCTCGAAAGACTTTGAGATGGAGATGAAACTCAAATCTATCTCTTGAAGGAGAGGATTAGTAGAGATGATGGAGTTCAAACTTTGTAGAGGAACCGTTCCAAAGGAAGCAGTATCAAATAAATCAGCAGAAGAGAGTGAGAGAGCGAATTTCTCCAATTGATGTCCCATGTAGTTCAAATAGAAAGGAGACGACCAATCAAAGGATAATCTCTCCAAATGGAACTTGAAAGTTTTGAGATCGGGAGCGGCACTTTTCATTTCAGGGAAACCCAATTCTCTTGAGCTTGCTTGAACATCTCTGTCGTCTCTTCTAAAGATAAAGCTCAATTGAAGCTCTTCTAACTTCGGACAGCTGAGAATGAATGCCAATACCAGTTCGGGGGATTGATTGATACCAATTGTGAGATCCAGATCTTTGAGGAAATCTTTTGAGGGATGAAGCATTTGGAGCAATGCTTGGACGTCTGTTTCTTCTTCGTCGTTCATCAATCCTCCAGTGGAAAGACTGAGCTGATTTGGTCCTTCTCCTGTGAAGGTTTACTTCCATCTTTTTGTGGTCGTAGCTTTACATTACCAAACCCAAAGAGGCTCTATAGGGTATATAGAATAGTACTATTATTTTGATCAAGTAGGAAACGCTACGCATTTTTATTACGAAACCTTGTGCATACAGATACAGATCATTAGCTGTTATACTTACGTTAAAATTCAATTCAGCATCTGTGAGATTGAATAGTCAGGCATCCTTTAGAGTAATAAATACTGTAGTAAAAATATGGAGACGATCTGATCTCTTGGAATCACGAGGAAGAGCTTGTCTAACCTTTCCTTGGTTGCCATTTGGATCGTCGAGAGAAGTGAGATATAACCATTTGGTCTGCTTTCCATGATTTTCCCTTGGACATTGGATCTTACGGAAGCTAGCGCATAGAAGTTGATCCAGAAAGAACTGAGATCCAGACGTAACTCGTTCTTAGAATGAGTGGAGAGGGAAGAAAGACGGTGAACCACTTTGATCATTTCCATCTCTCCCAGAGGTGGTTCTAGATTCGTGAGGTCTACCAGAAGAGTCAGAGATGGATCAGATTGTAAGATTCTTCTCCAATCTTGAGACACACTAGCCAAGAGAGCGAGTTGAGGAGTAGAGAAAGAGGAAAAGGTGGGAGCGATTAGATCGAATGGAAGCGATTGAATTGGGTCAGTCATTGCTGTGGATGTGGAATTTGGAGTGTATTTCGATTGATTGTGAATTGTATATTGTTGAGTGAAAAGGAGAAGAATCGAAGACGAATCGAAAAGGAGGACTTGAAGATGATGGTAAAAGGTCAAGAAGGAAATGGCAGAGTTTCTCTTCTTTATACTCGAACCACAGCATCAATCCTTCAAGATTCGAGTTTATGGCTCATCTTTACAATCATTTCAGAGTTGCACAAGTCAGTAATGAATCAAATTCGGACAGAGAAAGTCGAACTTTAAGCGGAAGGATTGGATCTGATTGCCTTCTCAATCTTCTCAACCTAATCTCTCTCAATCTCAGGTCTTTGGAGCCAACACTGATGTGGGAAAGACGATCTTTACTACTGCTCTGTGTTTGGCTAGCTCTGGGATAGACTCGAAGGTTCATTATCTCAAGCCAGTCTCTACTGGCGCTGCTCCAGACGCTGATGATCTGTGAGTAAGAACAAGAAGAGTAGAGAAGAACAACACTAGCCGGCACAAGATGAGCTTGGTTTGCAAGGAGCAGGGTCAAATTGAGATGTAGGATGTCTTCTTTGAGTAGATACTATTCAGTTCATAGTCAGAAAAGAAGCAAAGGAAAGAGAAAAGCTGGAGAGCAGAGTAACTTTGCTTCTCATTCTCATCATTCTTCTGATCTTCATATCCAACCTTTTCCACAGCCATGTCTCTACCTTCTCTCCTTCAACTTCAAGCTCAACTCTCTATCAGTACTCAACTCCAGTCTCTCCTCATCTAGCTCCTTCATTAGAACCTTCCGATTCTCCCAACTTGAAAACACCAACTTCTCATCAACTTCTATCTTCAATTTCTTCTCACATTTCAACCATTGCCAACGATCTCTCTATATCATCCTCTTCTAATTCTCAATCTTCACTATATCTAGAGACAGCAGGTGGAGTTCATTCTCCTTCTCTCTCTGGAGAATCTCAATCTTCTCTACTAAGACCTCTTAGACTTCCAACCATCTTGATTGGAGATTCAAACCTAGGTGGTATTTCGACCACTAGATCAGCTTATGATTCTCTTTTAATCTCTGGATATGAGGTTCAAGCCATTTTACTCTTTCCTTCTCCTAAATGGGGAAATGTTGGTTATTTGAAGAATTGGGCAAAGAGAGAGAATTTGAAAGTTTTCGGTTTAGGTGGACCAAATGATAATCTGGAGTATGGTGGTTGGGGTGAACCGCCGAAGAATTCTCGAGATAAAGAAGAAGACAGAGAGAATATGACCAAGTTTTATCAAGGCCTAGTCGAAGGCAGAGAACCGAGATTGGGAGATGAAGAAAATCCAGGTGGAATCGAAAGTGTGGTTCACTTTTTGAAAGAAAAACATCAGAAGAGGATTTGGGAACTGGAGACTCTTGCAGAGAGGACGAGAGAGAGCTGCTGGTGGCCCTTCACTCAGCAGTGAGTTCTGGTCTCGAGGAGCTTCGAGACCTTGAAGAGTCTCGATGAGAACACATTGGTAAGCTTGAACTCCAACTTCTTTGGCTGATGTTTCCGTCCTCTTTTCAACTTCCTTCTCTCACCATCTTCAGTATGCTAGCCAAGTCAAACGACGACGTTACAGTCATCGACAGTGCCCACGGCGATTTCTTCTCGACTTACAAAAAGACATCTCCAGTTAGGACGAATTCATCTCAAGCCTCAACCTCGACGAGTTCTCAAGCTTCCGACATCTCTTTACTTCATCCTCTTCTAGATGGTTCAGCATCTTGGTGGACTCAATGTTTTGGACATTCTCCAGAAAGGATCACCAGAGCTGCAATCCGAGCGAGTTCAAGATATGGTCACGTTTTGTTCCCAATGGCAGCAAATGAACCTTCCTTGTTACTTTCCGAGAGATTGATTGGAAAGAAAAGGTCGAAAGATTCATCATCTTCCTTAGTAGAATCACCAGGTAAAGGATGGGCTTCAAGGGTCTTCTTCAGTGATGATGGATCTACAGGAATGGAAGTTGCATTGAAAATGGCAATCGCCTCTTCAGTTCAAAGATATGTCAATCATGATCTAGATGCAAATACTTCTGAGAGTCCAACTACTTCCACTTCCAAGAGTAAGGAATGGGAGATTCTAGGTTTGAAAGGTTCTTATCATGGAGATACGATTGGTGCAATGGACGCTGCTGAAGGTGGAGTTTATAATTCTGCAGTTCAATGGTATAAAGGTAGAGGTCATTGGATGGAACCTCCAACCGTTGGAATCAAAGATGGTATTCCACAAATCAGTCTGGAAGAAATCGAAAGTCAAGATTGGGAAGGAACTGACTTTGGTTCGATTTCAAAAGAGAATGGGAAACGATTCTCTGTCAATTATGGAGACGTTTCAGAGATTTATGATGTTGAATCTAGATTGAAGAGAGATCCATTATCCAAAGTTTATAGGAATTATATTGAGTCAACTTTGGAGAATTTGGTCAAGGTTCAAGAGAGAAATTTTGGTGCTTTGGTTTTGGAACCTATTGTGATGGGAGCTGGAGGAATGAGATTCGTTGATCCCCTATTCCAAAGAATCTTGATCGACGTGGTCAGAGAAAGTGAAAATCTATTCAGCAAGCAGTCATCACCATCAACATCAACTCGTGCTACTTCTTCTCAATGGAAAGGTCTTCCAATCATTTTCGACGAAGTTTTCGTGGGTTTATATCGTCTAGGACAAGTTTCGACTTCCAACATTTTAGGATCCAAACCAGACATTTCAGTCCTAGCCAAAATACTGACGGGTGGTTTGGTTCCTATGTCAGTGACTTTAGCTTCGGATTCAATCTTCCAAACATTCACTAAGAGTGATAAGAAAGTAGAGGCTTTATTACACGGTCATAGTTATACTGCTCATGCAGTTGGTTGTGAAGTGGCTTTGGAAACTTTGGATAGCATAGATGAATTGAAAAAGGGAGAGAATTGGGAAATGGCAAAGAAGGATTGGAAGAGGGAATTGAATGGAAACCAAGAGACGAAGGATGGGAATCAGATTTGGTCATTCTGGGATCAAAAGAAAGTCATTGAACTTTCCAAATCGAAAAGAGTCGAGAAGGTCATGTCTATGGGAACCGTTCTGGCTGTTGAATTGAAGGATGAACAAGGTTCTGGAGGCGAGTTCCTATTTGCGACTTCTTTCTCTTGACATTCATTTTTTGATACCATTCTGTGACTGACTCTGACTTTTCGATCCTCTTCCTCCTTTTCCAGGCTACACTTCCACCGCCTCGGTTTCTCTTCTAGCAAAGCTCAGAACTTCCTCTTCGACACTGCAATCTCATCCAACCAAGCCTAAGGATGCGGCTGAGGAATCGCTGCTTCCATTCAACATCCATGCGAGACCTTTGGGGAATGTCATTTACTTTATGAGCAGTCTGAACTCTGAGAAGAGGACTCTGGATGCCGTGATGGACGTTTTGCTTAAGGAACTTAACTGATCTGGTCGTTGATTTGCTCGCCTGCTCCATTTGCCCCATCTCTTCATCATTTGTTTAGTTAGATATCCTTTTAAAAATTAGACATGCAAATCAGAGTGATATCTTGTTGATGCGAGGAGAGAACGTCTTTGAAGGGGCTTGAAAGCTGTCGATGAGATTTTGAAATCTCTTTGGTGGAAGAAGATTTTGACTTTTTCTTGCAATTGTTTCCACTCGATCCACAACCCTCCTTCTAACTGATTCGTTTCAGAAGTGGCTGAATTGCATTCCAGAAGCATCAGAATCAAAAGCAGCAAATCTCAACCAGAATCCATCGCCCTTCTTTGAATCTTCTACTCTGGCTCTGCCTTCTTCCTTCTTCTCTTCCCTTGAACACCAATCACTCATCCCCAAATGCCCGACTCTTTCTTCCAAAAGAAGCGAAAGAGATCCACTCCAAACAATCCATCTTCAAAGTCAAAGGGCAATCCCTCCACTTCGAGGTCGAACAAGAGACAGAGAGATAGAGATGCAGATTCAGATCAAAGTCAAGATGATGATGATGATCAAACTGCTGCAGCAGACACGATGAACCTAGAACATCAGTACGACGTAGATTTGGATGAAGACGATGAAACTCAGATAAAGGAAACTCCGGCTCAGGCTAGAGTTAGGTTGGCAAAGATGTATTTGAATGGTTTGGCAAGTGGGAAGGATGGACAAGAAGATTTGGATCAGGAGGATCTTGGTGAGTCGCTTTCTCTTCTCTTTGCTTCATCATTTGGGCTTGATGTTTGAGATATTGAGTGAATCGAGTGAGATGGCTATTGGATGAGAAGATCAGTCCGAGAGAGGACGTCATAGAGCTCGAAGATTTAGTAGAGAGCAGAAAGTGAAATTTCTTCAGCTCTTGCTTGCTTGCTTGCTATCTGCTCTCTGAGATGTTTCTTCTTATATTTCTGCCGAGAATCTTCACTCTTGCAATGTGCTGGAAACTGTGTAGAACAGTGATCTGGCTTCAAGAGGCAGAATAGAAGGCTCAGGTAGCTCATTCAGCTGCTCTCATCACTCAAATCATTCATGACTTCTCTTCCATTAGCTCTATACTGACATCTTACATCTTCTCTTGCCTCCTATGATCATATTCTCAGATCGAGATGCTATCTCTGCTCGGCTTCAGTCCGACGCATCTGCGTCTCGAGGAAAGATGCATATCTTTGTCTCTTCTCTTTTAGCTCTACCTACTCCCACTTCTTCAACTTCTCTAGATCCAGAAAGCTCAACTCAATCCCTAAGCTATCCGTTCCCACTTTTGACTCTCAAAGGACACAGTCTCACCCCAACATCTGCAATCCTCTCCCTTCCGAGTCTATCAAGTTCAACAAATTCCTCTTCTTCAGAACCTTCGATTTTCACCTCTTCCAAATCTGGTGACATTCTCCATTATAGACTCAAAGATGGAAAACTGATTGAGAAGATTCCAAGAGTCAGAATGCAAGTCAGAGGAGGAGCAAAAGTAGAGGAAAAGGAAAAGAAAAGGAAGGATGGGAAGAATGAAAAGGTTGGGAAAGGAGAAGGAAAAAGTTTGGGGAGTAAAAGAAGTGGAGCGGCTAGGAGGAAAGCTAGGGAGGTGAATGTCAGTCAAGTGAAAGAAGATGATAGCAAGTCGAAGAATGGAGAAGTGGTGGTCAATGGATCAAGTAAAGAAGAAACTTCCTCACGAGACAAACCTATCACTCAACGATTACTTCAAGGTCAAGGTCATACGGATGAGATATGGGCTTTAGCGATCTCTTCTGATGGAAAACATCTAGTTTCAGGAGGAGTAGATAAATTGGTTTCTCTTTGGTCATTATCATCAACTTCGAGCTCTTCTTCCCCTTCAATTAAATTCGTCAAACATCTAACTGGTCATCGATCTCCCTTGACATCATTGGCCTTCCGTCAAGGTCATCCAACACTTCTCACAGCTTCTCTAGATAGAACCTTGAAATTATTCGACGTTTCTCAAGGATCTTATATTGAAACTTTATTCGGTCATCAAGAAGGAGTTTTAGATGTAGATTGTTTAAGAAATGAAACTGCAGTTTCTGCAGGTGGTAGAGAGAGAACTGCGAGATGGTGGAAGATTCCTGAAGAAAGTCAATTGGTTTTCAGAGGTGGAGGGAAAACTTCGATTGGAAATCTTAAAGGCAAAGGATCTGCTGCCGCTTCTTCGAATGGTGCAAGTTCCAAAACTCTTAGAGATAAAATGAGAGATGTTTTGGAAGGTGGAGAATTGGTGGAAGAGGAAGATGAAACTGTCAT
Source organism: Hemileia vastatrix (assembly GCA_030280995.1). Classification (NCBI taxonomy): domain Eukaryota; kingdom Fungi; phylum Basidiomycota; class Pucciniomycetes; order Pucciniales; family Zaghouaniaceae; genus Hemileia; species Hemileia vastatrix. The sequence goes on along the minus strand of JASXTE010000501.1, from coordinate 10,011 downwards.
GAATTCTAGAATTAATGGAAAGGGGAAAAGAGAGGAAAGGTTTGAAGCTGTCGAAGGTAGCATTGAATGTGTTGCCATGATCGATGACTCTCACTTCTTGAGTGGTGGCGATAGTGGGTGAGTATTCTCATCCTTCCAAGAAGGAAATCCGACTCTTATTAACTACATTCCTTTAAGTGAAGTCTGACAACCTTACCTTGCGTTTTCTTTTTGATTCTTCTCAGGTCGATCTCTCTTTGGGATCTCACCAAGAAGAAACCGATCTTCAGTCATGCCTTTGCTCATGGAATTGAATCGAGACCTGTAGTCAGCGCTGAAGAAGGATCTTCTTTAGGTGGAGCAGGAACGAGACACGTTGGAATGGGAGGAAGTAGTAAGAAAGGCAAAGCTTTCTCAACTTCGACTTCTAGCGTTTACAATTCTGAGGGAGAAATCCGATCCCCCAGAGCCATTGTCAGCATAGCTTGTCTGCCTTATGGTGACGTCTTTGCTTCTGGTGAGTATAATTTTTATCTCATTCCCCGATGGTTCTTCTTCCCTAGAGCTAACAAACCATCTCTCTTCGTGCTCTTTTTCTCGGCAGGCTCTCACGATGGTTCAATCAAAATTTGGTCTCTTTCTTCAAGCTTGAGGAATTTCACTCAACTTTTCGAAATTCCAGTGACTGGTTTCATCAACTCTCTTCAACTCATCTCGCCCTCTAAATCCAAATGGGAAAGGGGAGAGGTACTCCAAATCTCGAATTGGCCTTCCAATAGAATAGAAACTTCGGGTATCTCTCAAAGATCCATCATGCCAAAGAATGGCAAGAAGATCAAATTCTCTTCGCCAAATTCTGATTCTGACTCTGATGCTGAGTCGGAAGAAGATTCAATGGATTTGGATTCAAGGACAGATAACCTCGATTCCATTAATAAACCTTCACATTCATTTTCGAATCAACTTTCACTCTCTTTACCTCTTCCAACTGGTGCTTCAAGAGCTCAAGCTCAACATGCCCCTCCTCTTCTCATCGCTGCTGTAGGTCAAGAACATCGATTGGGAAGATGGCAGAGGATTAAGGAGGCTAGGAATCTAGTCATGGTCGTTCCTTTGATCTTTTCGGAGAAGAGAAGAGAACAGGAACAGGGAAATGAGGGGGAAGATTGAAAGCAATCGGGATGACGAGTCGTCCAAAAAAAACCTAGAACTGTATCACACTATTCAATTATCTATTTGTCATGTCATCATTTGCTTCATGTTCAATCCGCATTACTCTTGTATACGCCGTTCTCACTCCAATCACTCTAATAGAAGCACAAATTTTCCTCGATTGAATTGCAGTGACAAAATACACATTTTTGAGACAAGACGGAATGTGGAAGATTAAGCAAATGAAAAAACATCCACCACCTATATGGAATACCATTCAGATCTGATTTGAGCAAGTTCTCGAAGGATTTGATCCGGACCATCGCACCCTGGAAGAGAACGAGAAAGCTCCGTCATTTGAGGACGAGACAAGGATTCGAAAGCTTGCAAAAGAGTTCCGTCCAGGATTCCTTTGGTCAGAGATCGAGAAACCGTTTCGTTACGAACAGCGCTGAGAGATAGAAGAATAAGAAAGGCTCGAGGTCAAGAAGAGATCCAAATGAGATTTGAATAGATTTTCGAAAGGAGACTCACCGGAAAGCACGAGGATTCAATCCAGCTGTATGCTGTACACTACGAACCAATGATCCTTGAAGTAACTGCAAACGATTAAAGAGTACGTCAGGGATCGGAACTACCGATTCTAGAGATCCATTGGTCAACGAAAGAATGACTTCAGATGTAAGAGAAGGTCCATTCTCGACTGCTGGTTTTCCTGGAATGACTAGCGAAGAACTGACATCTCCAGCGCTTTGGAATTCAGTTCTTAAAAGTAATTTCTGACCACTTTGACTCGTTGGAACTGTAGGACCGTATTCCAAAAGTCGAAGAACTCCATCAGCTCCGGTGGATAAGAACCCAACCTCGTTCTCGTGAAGTAGGAAGTTGACCGAAGTGATTTCCATCTCGTTGTAATCTTTCCCTAGAAGAATGAGACGATAAGGTTCTTCTTGGAAAGCGACGAACCAGACACTCTTCTTGACATCTCCTAAAAGAAGGAAGTTCTTGAGTCTTCGAACCGTGGTGATCTGATAAGGAACGTCCAGGAAAGCGACGGTGACCATCCAATCGTCCGATTCTAGAGACCTCACGAAGAGCTGCGAAGGAGGAAGAAAGAATGCTAGGTCAGATACGAGCTTGAGTTCAATGAAAAGGTCTGAGAAATGAGACAGACACTCCTATCACTCACTTTTTGAGCGACGATAGTTATAATGTATCCATTAATGTCTGCCAAAGCTGTTACTGGACCTTTCGACTCGTCCTTGCAGATCAGCTTCAAGGCAAATCGACAAGCAGGATCGTCAGGAGGTGCGACTATCTCGACGACGTCGAAGATGTACGTCTGAGGATCGAAGGAAAGATTCAAGAAGAGGCGCAAGTTAGCGTGAAGAGCCGATTCACCTGTCGATTCATTGATACTTACAGAACCTCTGGCCGGTCTGTCTTCTCCGTTGTTCACGATGGTTCCGACAGCAATGTAATCCTTTCGACCAGAAGGAGTACTCTGAGTCTTGAGAGAGAGCATCTCCATGCAGCAAACGGTTTCGTTAAAGTCGAACTCGAATCCATGGATCGCTTCAGCAGAACCATCGACGAAGAGCTCTAGACAACCACTCTCAGAATAGGTAGGCGCTGGCTCAGAAGAAGGATCTTTGATCATCGTACTGTCTTCAGTATCGAAGAGAGCCCATGGAGTATCGTATAGAGCGGCAGAGACGACGGTTCCAGAGGCTATGTGACCAAGTATCTTCGTTTGAGTACGTCCGACAGTGACAGATCGTGTTGGCATTCCAAGATCGTAGCTATAAGAGGGGAAAGAAGCGATGAATGCCTGCAGAAGGAGAAAGAAAGAAAGGCTGGTAAGTATCTTCGTCAGAACAAGGGAATCAAACTTGAACACTTGACTCACCTTTCCACCTTGAGTGAAAACAAATCGCTGTCTAGCTTCGTCGTGAAGAGTCTTCGACCTGAGACTCAACGAAGAGAAGCTTTCAATCTCGTCTTCCTTACTCTCGACGAAAGCTATTCCACCTTTCCTAGATTTGAAGATCCAACCAGGATTACCACCGAGAACAGCAACCCCATTTGAGCTCTCTTTCTCTTCCTCGGAGAATCCGAAAGAATTGAAAGGAGACAGTCTGTAGCTCAATTGATCGGCGTCTGAACCATTTGGAGGTGAAGGAACTTGCGTGGAGGGTGTGAGCTGTCGAGATAGAACTTTGTTGAAAGTCAGAGGTAGACTCGAAGGCGTTTCAGAGAAGGGACTTGCTTCGTAGACGTTTAGAAGATCGTCTTCGTAGAGAACAGATAGATGAGGTATCCCGCCAATTAGAGAGAAGCAGGTATCTACGACCTTGACTGAAGGGATTCTCTCATCTCCCTCTTGAATTTCACCACTCTCCAGTTGAGCAGGTGAGAATCGTAGAGTAGCACAAGACCAAATGAGTTTGAGTTCTGGTAAAGAGTAGATCTCTATGGCTGAATCGTTGCTGACAAGGACCAGGAAGGATTCAGACTTTTGGTGGTGACTTGAAGATTCTTTGTCGAGCTTGGAGGAGCTTGTATCTTGAAGCGTCATCTTCTCATCTTCGAGATCACCATCTCCATAGTCTACTTCTTCTTCATCTTCTTCCATCTGAACATTGTCTTGAAGGGAAGGTTTGCTTTCTTCGACCGGCTCTTGATGTTTGATGACCTGCTCGGATTTCGATCCGAACAGACCGTAGGTGTCTTCGAAGATAGAGACTGAGGAATAAGAAGACTTGAAACCGGTGGTGGATTCGATGGAGGTTATCGCTCGAGATTGTGTCTTGAGGATAAGAGGAGTTCCGCCTTCTAGGATGCACGAGCAGAACGTATGACCAACGACAGCTGATACGACTTGACTTTGAGGAGAGAAAGTAGCTACAATTTCACCTTCTTGACTGATGGTTTCGATACTCTTGTCGCTCACTCTGACGAAGTCTCCATTCGAAGAAATCTGAGCAGAGGAGACAGCTAGAGTGATACCTTGAAGGGATTTGGAATCAGAGATGTTACCAAGCGAATCCAATCGAGAGATCGAAGAGCTTTCAGTTCCAGACGACAGAATGATGGCATCGTCGTTGTTCCATTCGAGTGCCCATATTCCGGTGGAAGAGTCTAGTTCGAGAGACTTCTTGGATCTGGAAGCTATCTTGGGTTCGATGAAAGTCAGTCCACCTCCAGTCCTCGTTCCAGTGGCAGCGACTGCGAGAGGATAAGACTCTTCCTCTCCAGCCTCGTTCTTCTCTCGAGCGAGCATGAGACTCAGATCTCGAATCGAGCCCAAAGCGGGAAGAGTGTCACATCTCTCCAAGCGATAATCGCGAGGAGAAGTGAAAGCTGACGACATGAGTGGATGAGAACTGGAGTTGAGATCGTCTCCTCCTCCAGCTGGTCCTGAAGGCGCTGTCGATTCTCCGTAGAGATCTGTGAATTGCATCAAGGAAGAGAATCCCGAAGGAGAGAGTGTCAGCAACCAAGAATCAATACATAGTTGAAATCAAGGAACATCCCAAAACTCACCTAGATCATCATCCAAATCCATTCCATCCTCGACCTTCTGAGTAGGATGAAGTAGCTCAGAGGTGGCTACATTGGTAATGCCATTGACTTCATTGTCTAACTCTGGATCAGGAGTTGATTCCCCAGCTTCGACTCGAATCAGTGAACCTTCACCAGCTAGAGATCCGCAAAAGATGTAGGTTTGAACACTTGCTTTCTCTTCAGAGTTGTTTCGAGGTAGAACAGAGATGGTAGAGCTTGGTAGTAGAGATTGATGCTGAGAAAGTTTGAAAAGATTCAGACCAGAGAGAAATCTACCTTCAGTCTTTAGCTGGATAGAGTAGACGGTTCCATCAGCGAGAAACAAGAGAGCGATCGAAGGATGAGGTTTCAAAGTCTTTGAATCTTTCTCATCTTGTTCTCCTTCAAATTCATTTTTGAAATCCGTGCTCTTTCCTTTGGAGCTACTTGAATTTGATTGATCTTCAGAACCATCGTTTGGAAAGACCAAAGTTGAGTTTTGGAGATCGATGGATCCATCTCTTTCCGTCGAAATAGTCCTCGCTTGATGCTCATCTGGTCGAGGTTGCCAATGAGGTAATCGTAACTTGGTTGTATGCTCTAGCCAATTGTTGACTGCCAAACCCTTGACGTTTGATTCCTGATCGACGTGGATCAAAGAGCTAGGAGTGACTAGAAGAACTCCTCCAATCGACTTTGGACAAGCCCTCAGATAGAGCGAGTCATAGGGTAAACCTTTTCTCTCCATTAAAATTGGATGAACCCCTCCACCGACCTTTGTACTACCTAGATCTAGATCGAGGGTGATCATGTAAATCGAGCAGGTATCCACTCTATCGATTAAAGATGAAGTCCAAGTCAGTTGCTCTTGACATAAAATAGCTAGAGTTGGTTTCTGAAATCCAGGAAGGAAGACAACATCTCTGACGTTATTGCTGACTATACTGCTTGAGATTGAATTGAGATTGAGTACGAAAGAAGGAGAATAAGGTAGATGGGAAGATAGATTGTCATTCGAAGTTGAGGTTCCTTTGAGATAATCATCATCGTATAAATCTAAGTCACTGGTGCTTTGGAAGAAAGGCAAGATAGCTAGACTTGAGTTTGGAAGTAATAAAGTTGCACATCTATGACCTGGATCTAGAGATAGAATGGGTTTGAAGTTGAGAGGTAGTCCCATTGATAATTGAGGAGCTCTCTCATAGGTGTGAATAGAGACGGTGATGAGATCTGCCACAGCATCATTCCATTCCATTAGTGAGATCTTTGCATCTTTGAAGCTGACGAGGATTCGATCCCTGGAATCTTCTGAAGAAGCTATCGTTTGAACCTTTTCCAAACCAGTGATGGATCCAAAGAGAGAATGAGTTCGAAGATGGAAGAGCTATGGGGAGGCAGATTAGAAAGTGAAAAGTGGGTCAGTTGTCTGTTTAATACAGCCGAAAAAGCCGAAAAGACTTCGAGGGCGAAACCAGATCAAGAGCTCGTTGAGATAGCAAAGTGTTGGTTGGAAGAATCTCCTTTGAATTGTCCTCAGCTCGCAGCTCCCACTCGATCTATTGGATTGAGAATGCAACTAGTTGACTCGAAACATGTTAAACCACAAAAAAATGCTCAAGACGAGACTCACCTCTGCGACTTCACCCTCTTGTACGTTTGAATCTGACTGAAGCTGATGCTGGCTGTGATTGCTCTTCCTCCTCTTGTTCCCTCTTACTCTGACTTCCCAAACAGAGATGCTATCATCTCTTGCAGTGACCAGATGAGATCTCAGCTTTCCATTGTTTGTGTACTTGGGTGGATTGAGGTGGAAAGAGTTGCTTTTGGAATTTGAAGATGACTGATTCTGATCAGATTGAGATTGACCAGTGAGGAAGCAAGCAGTAGAGAAAGAAGCTCCAGATGGTTTCAGTAGTTGAGAATGGATGCAGGAAATGACCATGTCCTGATCTTAGAAAGCAGTCGATAACTGCTTTGTGTTGATGTAGACGTTCAAGGCCAAGAAAGAAGTTGGAGGTTTTCCTTCTTGCCTTCGATCTCTCTCCATCTACTCGGCCCTTCTACTCTCCAAATGATCTTCAAATCATTCTCTACTTCGTTATCTAGACTTCATTCTACATCAACGACAAGTTTCATATTCAGACCCACTCCTTTCCGACAGCCTTCATGCCATCTCTTCTTCTCCTCTCGCCAGAGTCGCTTCAACTCAAACGATTCGAGACTACCTCGATTGACTCTATACACTGGAACGGATTGTTCTCTTTGTGATGTAGCTAAAGAAGTCTTGGATCAAGTCAAGAAAGAGGTGAGTTCTCTCTTTCGTCCCTCCCTTCTGTTCGTTCTCTCTGATGGGCTGCCTTTCGTCTTTTCAATCACAGCAACCTTTCGAGCTTTTGCTCTACAACATCAGAGATGATTCTTTGCCAGACATCAAGAAATGGAGGAGGGCTTATCAGTACGACATTCCTGTCCTTCATTTGGAGGGCGAAGAGATCGCAAGGCATCGTTTGGACAAGTCTAAGGTGTTGGAGAAGTTGAAAGAACGACGGGATGGAATCAAGTCAAAATGACGATAAGAAGAGAATCGATTTTTCACATCTGAACAGAGAGTCAAATCGAAGCAAATGAATGATTCTCGAGTGAAACTCGTCCGTTGAAAACTTCTCTGTTGAAGAACTCGCGCATTCAATATAGATCAAATCGACTACAGTCTCCTTCATCAAACTTCATTTTCTCTTGGACACCTGATTGACATTGGCGGTGCAATCTAAGGAGGAACGAGCCAGTTCTGGGTAGAAATGAAAGAATAGCCTCTGGATGGACCTGTGACTAAAAAGTGCGAGTGAAAGTAAAGACAAAGGTTAAGTTCTATCTTTCTGAGATTTGTCATGTTCAGATCGTCGATTCCTCATCGCAAACACCTCGGGAAACTCACTATTCTCGCCCGGCGTCAAGGTTCTGAGAAGCACTCTTCCACTCTTGAAGATCTCTTCATTCCGAAGAAGGATTCTGCTTCTATTCCACCTTTGAAGGAAAGAAGTTGATTCGTATGACTCGCCCCTGGAGTTGACTGGCTTGACCGGAACGAAGACTTCTATCAAACTTGGAAAGACTCTAGACTTTAGGAACTTGGCTAGCAAAAGGTCATCGTCGCCTTGGATCTCCATCGGGAAAGAACTGCTGAAAGAATTGAAAGGAAGCATCATCACCTCCAAAGTTGATGGAAGCTGAAACCTTGGATTTTGCACGAGATTAACGAGAGTGCTTCCACTCAGAGACAGAATTCTTAAATTTGTAAAGTGCTCATAAGGACTGTGAAGAGTTTCGGATGGTCTGAATCTAACTTCAAAGGCTCTCAAGTGCCGCAAAGACTTGGAGGAGCAATGTAAACCTGAAAAACAGTTGAAGAATGGTTGGGGGTTGATGCCGGAACCAATGAACGAAAGAGCGGGGTTGATTTCGAGCGAGACAAGACGTTGCGTAATTGATAATAAGAGAAATAGAGCTGCGTCTCTCCTCTTTTCGCTCCATTTGATCTTGCTGTATGAATCATGGGAGACATACTGGAATGCCAAAGATAAATGCTGGACATTTGAAAGACCAGACAAGACGTCTGCGTGCTCTGATAAGAATTTGAGGTCAAAGGAGCTAATGCTGAACGATAAACTTGCCTCTTTTAAACCAGAGCAGAAGCACAGAAACCAGACTACATTTCGTGCCGTCAAAGTAAGCATTTTCCAGCTCGACAGAAAAAGCTTCTTGAGTGACTTCGAGAGGAAAGGGATTGATGCTGGCGACTTTCCAATAATTCCGTCTTGACAGGGAAAGAGAGGGACGGCATTGACATAATCATTGACGAGGACTTGAAGACATTCCAACTTCTCATATAGAAATTGCATAAGTCTGGCTATCCCCTGGTCCAACTTGTCGTGGATATCAGCTGTTGCTGGCAGATTAGAATCAGAAAGCGACCTAGTTTGAATTTTATCATTCTCTCCATCGTCGTACCGTCTGATCTCTTTTGGCCATCTCAGAGTTTTCACCATTCTCCCATAACTCGGATTATGCTCTAGGAATTTGAGAAGACTCCAAGCTTCCCTCAGAGAGTGAAGGGTGACGTTTGTGAGCAGAACTCGATGGAAGATGGAAAGTGTGCTTCTACTAAGAGACAGAGCTCTGAGAGCCGAATCTCTGGTACTGGAACAGCAATATGGGAGAAATACATCTTTCGTTAGTCTGAGTGCCATGTGGAGAACAGCTGCAGACGGCTACTCGACTCACCTTCGTGCTCGCTCTCTTGCCTCTTTGTTTCCATCTATCTCTGCCCAACTTTGTATGACTTTGGCAATTTGCAGAGCCACATCTTCTGGAATAGTGTCGAGTGTAGGTCTGGCTTTGACGATAGATTTCGTAGAGATGTCTTGATGTTTGATTCATGATTTGGAACGAAGTCGAGTGAGTGTTAAGAAGTGAAGAAGCATGAGCGAAAAATCTTCGCTTTTTGTAAGAGCCTCGGCGTTCAACATTCAGCGTTTAGCACCGAGTCCAAGCTAGAATTTTGACCATGACGCAGTTTTGGAAAGACAGGCTCATTGATTGAACATCTAGCTCTGATTCAGGAGAGAAAGGAGAAGACGACGAAAGTAGAAGCATGGGCTGCGTTGCTTTTGCTCGAGAAGGAATATTTACGAGAGAATGACAAGGAGAGCTCAATCGACCTCGATGAGCTTTGGACAGGGAGTAGACGAGGCCAAAAAAGAATGCAAATAGATATGAGACAAAGTCTATTGGAATGACGCGAAGAATCCAGACAAGAGAGAAAGGAAAACAATATGATGATTGAACAAACGAGCGAGAGAGGGACGATGGATAGCTCACATGGATACACGGAATAGACTGTGCCAGATAACTTTTGAGGATAATCAGAACCGGATTGAAGATTTGAGTCTGTTTTGCTGTGCGTGAGAAGATCGAAGAGACAAAAGGTCCACTTTCAGACAAAGGTATCGCAAAAAGAAACAAGTATCACAAATGAGTCAAGGAGGGAAGTATCGAACATCGATTGAATCAAGATTACGTCTCTGAGAAGAAGCCAGAAGAGTTGACAGAGAAAATGACTCTCGAGACAATGAGAGAAAGAAAAGTTCATGCTGAGGTCTTTCTTCAGGCTTCGTTTTGAGGCGAGAGAGGTTTCGATGCTTCTCGCTGACAGAAATTCAGGCTGGAAGCGTTGAATTTGAGAGTGAAGTTGAGAGTGAAGAAGTTGAGATGAGAAAGTGAGAACGTTCTAGGGGTTTGGCATCAAAACTCTATTCTTTCTCAAGTCAAGACTCA
>JASXTE010000390.1:42500-47500 GCA_030280995.1 Hemileia vastatrix | reverse complement strand
TTTGCTTTTTTGTTTGATATAAAAGTTTCATCAAAACAGAAACCATAACACCTTTCAAGAAAATATATTTAATTTTATTCACCTATCTTTCTATATGTAAATGACAAATCAAAAAACACTATAAAATATTTCTCAAAAAAAAAGTCTCCAAAATAGTAAAACAGTAAGCTTCATTAGATTTTGGTAAACATTTATCATTATTAGACTGTTGTGTTCATCACTCATAATTTGAAGAGCCAAAAAAAAAAAAAAAAAAAATTAAAAATTAAAAATTAAAAGGAAATCACTAAGCACTATTAGACTGTTGTATTTATCACTTACAATTGAAGACACAAAAAAAAAATTCAAAAAAAAAAAAAATTCAAAAAAAAAAAAATTTCAGAAAAAAAAAAAAAATTTCAGAAAATGATCTCACTAAGCATTATAAGACTGTAGTAGTGTGTATATACTGATTTTACAAAAAAAAATTTTTTTGCAATGTTGAGTGTTTTTTTAACAAAGTGTTGCCAAGTTACCCATTTTAATATCATGATCAGTGAATATCACTGAAAATATGCATAATGTAGTGTCATTTCAATTTTTTTGTCATGTTGAATGTGTTTTTCCAAGTGTTGCCAAGTTCAACATTTCAATATCATGATCAGTGAATATCAATGAAAATATGCATAATGTGGTGCCATTATAATTCTTTTGTCATGTTGAATGTTTTTATTCATAGTGCATCCAAATTCAACATTTCAATAATATGATCAGTAATTATCACTCACAATGTGAAGAGACACAAAAAAAAAAATTCAAAAAAAAAATTTTTTTTAAAGAAAACACTTATCATTATTAGACTGTTGTGTTCATCACTCACAATTTGAAGAGCCAAAAAAAAAAAAAAAAAAAAAAAAAAAAATTTTAAAATAAAAGGAAATCACTAAGCACTATTAGACTGTTATATTTATCACTTACAATTTGAAGACACAAAAAAAAAAAAATTCAAAAAAAAAAAAAAATTCAAAAAAAAAAAAAATTCAAAAAAAAAAAAAAATTTCAGAACATGATCTCACTAAGCATTATAAGACTGTAGTAGTGTGTATATACTGATTTTACAAAAAATATTTTTTTTTGCAATGTTGAGTGTTTTTTAACAAAGTGTTGCCAAGTTACCCATTTTAATATCATGATCAGTGAATATCACTGAAAATATGCATAATGTAGTGTCATTTCAATTTTTTTGTCATGTTGAATGTGTTTTTCCAAGTGTTGCCAAGTTCAACATTTCAATATCATGATCAGTGAATATCAATGAAAATATGCATAATGTGGTGCCATTATAATTCTTTTGTCATGTTGAATGTTTTTATTCATAGTGCATCCAAATTCAACATTTCAATAATATGATCAGTAATTATCACTCACAATGTGAAGAGACACAAAAAAAAAAAAAATTCAAAAAAAAAATTTTTTTTAAAGAAAACACTTATCATTATTAGACTGTTGTGTTCATCACTCACAATTTGAAGAGCCAAAAAAAAAAAAAAAAAAAAAAAAAAAAAAAAAAAAATTAAAAATTAAAAGGAAATCACTAAGCACTATTAGACTGTTATATTTATCACTTACAATTTGAAGACACAAAAAAAAAAAAATTCAAAAAAAAAAAAAATTCAAAAAAAAAAAAAAATTTCAGAAAATGATCTCACTAAGCATTATAAGACTGTAGTAGTGTGTATATACTGATTTTACAAAAAATATTTTTTTTGCAATGTTGAGTGTTTTTTAACAAAGTGTTGCCAAGTTACCCATTTTAATATCCTGATCAGTGAATATCACTGAAAATATGCATAATGTAGTGTCATTTCAATTTTTTTGTCATGTTGAATGTGTTTTTCCAAGTGTTGCCAAGTTCAACATTTCAATATCATGATCAGTGAATATCAATGAAAATATGCATAATGTGGTGCCATTATAATTCTTTTGTCATGTTGAATGTTTTTATTCATAGTGCATCCAAATTCAACATTTCAATAATATGATCAGTAATTATCACTCACAATGTGAAGAGACACAAAAAAAAAAATTCAAAAAAAAAATTTTTTTTAAAGAAAACACTTATCATTATTAGACTGTTGTGTTCATCACTCACAATTTGAAGAGCCAAAAAAAAAAAAAAAAAAAAAAAAAAAAATTAAAAATTAAAAGGAAATCACTAAGCCACTATTAGACTGTTGTATTTATCACTTACAATTTGAAGACACAAAAAAAAAAATTCAAAAAAAAAAAAAATTCAAAAAAAAAAAAAATTTCAGAAAATGATCTCACTAAGCATTATAAGACTGTAGTAGTGTGTATATACTGATTTTACAAAAAAAATTTTCTTTGCAATGTTGAGTGTTTTTTAACAAAGTGTTGCCAAGTTACCCATTTTAATATCATGATCAGTGAATATCACTGAAAATATGCATAATGTAGTGTCATTTCAATTTTTTTGTCATGTTGAATGTGTTTTTCCAAGTGTTGCCAAGTTCAACATTTCAATATCATGATCAGTGAATATCAATGAAAATATGCATAATGTGGTGCCATTATAATTCTTTTGTCATGTTGAATGTTTTTATTCATAGTGCATCCAAATTCAACATTTCAATAATATGATCAGTGATTATCACTCACAATGTGAAGAGACACAAAAAAAAAAATTCAAAAAAAAAAATTTTTTTAAAGGAAAAACACTTATCATTATTAGACTGTGTGTTCATCACTCACAATTTGAAGAGCCAAAAAAAAAAAAAAAAAAAAAAAATTAAAATTAAAAGGAAATCACTAAGCACTATTAGACTGTTGTATTTATCACTTACAATTTGAAAACACAAAAAAAAAAAAATTCAAAAAAAAAAATTTCAAAAAAAAAAAAAATTCAGAAAATGATCTCACTAAGCATTATTAGACTGTAGTAGTGTGTATATACTGATTTTACAAAAAAAATTTTTTTTGCAATGTTGAGTGTTTTTTTAACAATGTGTTGCCAAGTTACCCATTGTTAATATCATGATCAGTGAATATCACTGAAAATATGCATAATGTAGTGTCATTTCAATTTTTTTTGTCATGTTGAATGTGTTTTTCCAAGTGTTGCCAAGTTCAACATTTCAATATCATGATCAGTGAATATCAATGAAAATATGCATAATGTGGTGCCATTATAATTCTTTTGTCATGTTGAATGTTTTTATTCATAGTGCATCCAAATTCAACATTTCAATAATATGATCAGTAATTATCACTCACAATGTGAAGAGACACAAAAAAAAAAATTCAAAAAAAAAATTTTTTTTAAAGAAAACACTTATCATTATTAGACTGTTGTGTTCATCACTCACAATTTGAAGAGCCAAAAAAAAAAAAAAAAAAAAAAAAAAAAAAAAAAAATTAAAAATTAAAAGGAAATCACTAAGCACTATTAGACTGTTATATTTATCACTTACAATTTGAAGACACAAAAAAAAAAAAATTCAAAAAAAAAAAAAAATTCAAAAAAAAAAAAAAATTTCAGAAAATGATCTCACTAAGCATTATAAGACTGTAGTAGTGTGTATATACTGATTTTACAAAAAATATTTTTTTTGCAATGTTGAGTGTTTTTTTAACAAAGTGTTGCCAAGTTACCCATTTTAATATCCTGATCAGTGAATATCACTGAAAATATGCATAATTTTGTGTCATTTTATTTTTTTTGTCATGTTGAGTGTTTTTTTTTTCCAAGTGTTGCCAAGTTCACCCTTTAAATATGATGATCAGTGAATATCACTGAAAATATGCATAATTTTGTGTCATTTTATTTTTTTTGGCATGTTGAGTCTTTTTTTTCCAAGTGTTGCCAATTTCACCTTTTCAATATCATGATCAGTGAATATTTCTGAAAATATGCATAATTTTGTGCCATTTTATTTTTTTTGTCATGTTGAGTGTTTTTTTTCCAAGTGTTGCCAATTTCACCTTTTCAATATCATGATCAGTGAATATTACTGAAAATATGCATAATTTTGTGTCATTTTATTTTTTTTGTCATGTTGAGTGTTTTTTTTTCCAAGTGTTGCCAAGTTCACCCTTTAAATATGATGATCAGTGAATATCACTGAAAATATGCATAATTTTGTGTCATTTTATTTTTTTTGTCATGTTGAGTGTTTTTTTTCCAAGTGTTGCCAATTTCACCTTTTCAATATGATGATCAGTGAATATTACTGAAAATATGCATAATTTTGTGTCATTTTATTTTTTTTGTCATGTTGAGTGTTTTTTTTCCAAGTGTTGCCAAGTTCACCCTTTAAATATGATGATCAGTGAATATCACTGAAAATATGCATAATTTTGTGTCATTTTATTTTTTTTGTCATGTTGAGTGTTTTTTTTCCAAGTGTTGCCAAGTTCACCCTTTAAATATGATGATCAGTGAATATCACTGAAAATATGCATAATTTTGTGTCATTTTATTTTTTTTGTCATGTTGAGTGTTTTTTTTCCAAGTGTTGCCAATTTCACCTTTTCAATATCATGATCAGTGAATATTACTGAAAATATGCATAATTTTGTGTCATTTTATTTTTTTTGTCATGTTGAGTGTTTTTTTTCCAAGTGTTGCCAATTTCACCTTTTCAATATCATGATCAGTGAATATTACTGAAAATATGCATAATTTTGTGTCATTTTATTTTTTTTGTCATGTTGAGTGTTTACTTTCCAAGTGTTGCCAATTTCACCTTTTCAATATCATGATTAGTGAATATCATTGAATTTATGCAAAATTTTGTTTTATTTTATTTTTTTATGTTAAGTTTTTTTTTTTCATGCTTAATGACTGTTTTTTAATTGATAATGAACTATTCACACTTTTATGTAGTCTTAATTTTATTTTGTTATGTCAAGTTTTATTGTTTCAAATTGATTTGAGTTAATTGTTATTATTACTTTACATGTTTCCAATTATTTAATTTGATGTTTGTTTTGCATTCTCT
>JASXTE010000390.1:30000-32500 GCA_030280995.1 Hemileia vastatrix | reverse complement strand
GAAGAGCCAAAAAAAAAAAAAAAAAAAAAAAAAAAAAAAAAAAAATTAAAAATTAAAAGGAAATCACTAAGCACTATTAGACTGTTATATTTATCACTTACAATTTGAAGACACAAAAAAAAAAATTCAAAAAAAAAAAAAAATTCAAAAAAAAAAAAAATTTCAGAAAATGATCTCACTAAGCATTATAAGACTGTAGTAGTGTGTATATACTGATTTTACAAAAAAAATTTTCTTTGCAATGTTGAGTGTTTTTTAACAAAGTGTTGCCAAGTTACCCATTTTAATATCATGATCAGTGAATATCACTGAAAATATGCATAATGTAGTGTCATTTCAATTTTTTTGTCATGTTGAATGTGTTTTTCCAAGTGTTGCCAAGTTCAACATTTCAATATCATGATCAGTGAATATCAATGAAAATATGCATAATGTGGTGCCATTATAATTCTTTTGTCATGTTGAATGTTTTTATTCATAGTGCATCCAAATTCAACATTTCAATAATATGATCAGTGATTATCACTCACAATGTGAAGAGACACAAAAAAAAAAATTCAAAAAAAAAAATTTTTTTAAAGGAAAACACTTATCATTATTAGACTGTTGTGTTCATCACTCACAATTTGAAGAGCCAAAAAAAAAAAAAAAAAAAAAAAAATTAAAAATTAAAAGGAAATCACTAAGCACTATTAGACTGTTGTATTTATCACTTACAATTTGAAAACACAAAAAAAAAAAAATTCAAAAAAAAAAAATTTCAAAAAAAAAAAAAAATTCAGAAAATGATCTCACTAAGCATTATTAGACTGTAGTAGTGTGTATATACTGATTTTACAAAAAAAATTTTTTTTGCAATGTTGAGTGTTTTTTAACAATGTGTTGCCAAGTTACCCATTTTAATATCATGATCAGTGAATATCACTGAAAATATGCATAATGTAGTGTCATTTCAATTTTTTTGTCATGTTGAATGTGTTTTTCCAAGTGTTGCCAAGTTCAACATTTCAATATCATGATCAGTGAATATCAATGAAAATATGCATAATGTGGTGCCATTATAATTCTTTTGTCATGTTGAATGTTTTTATTCATAGTGCATCCAAATTCAACATTTCAATAATATGATCAGTAATTATCACTCACAATGTGAAGAGACACAAAAAAAAAAAATTCAAAAAAAAAATTTTTTTTAAAGAAAACACTTATCATTATTAGACTGTTGTGTTCATCACTCACAATTTGAAGAGCCAAAAAAAAAAAAAAAAAAAAAAAAAAAAAAAAAAAAATTAAAAATTAAAAGGAAATCACTAAGCACTATTAGACTGTTATATTTATCACTTACAATTTGAAGACACAAAAAAAAAAAAATTCAAAAAAAAAAAAAAATTTCAGAAAATGATCTCACTAAGCATTATAAGACTGTAGTAGTGTGTATATACTGATTTTACAAAAAATATTTTTTTTTGCAATGTTGAGTGTTTTTTAACAAAGTGTTGCCAAGTTACCCATTTTAATATCCTGATCAGTGAATATCACTGAAAATATGCATAATTTTGTGTCATTTTATTTTTTTTGTCATGTTGAGTGTTTTTTTTCCAAGTGTTGCCAAGTTCACCCTTTAAATATGATGATCAGTGAATATCACTGAAAATATGCATAATTTTGTGTCATTTTATTTTTTTTGGCATGTTGAGTCTTTTTTTTCCAAGTGTTGCCAATTTCACCTTTTCAATATCATGATCAGTGAATATTTCTGAAAATATGCATAATTTTGTGCCATTTTATTTTTTTTGTCATGTTGAGTGTTTTTTTTCCAAGTGTTGCCAATTTCACCTTTTCAATATCATGATCAGTGAATATTACTGAAAATATGCATAATTTTGTGTCATTTTATTTTTTTTGTCATGTTGAGTGTTTTTTTTCCAAGTGTTGCCAAGTTCACCCTTTAAATATGATGATCAGTGAATATCACTGAAAATATGCATAATTTTGTGTCATTTTATTTTTTTTGTCATGTTGAGTGTTTTTTTTCCAAGTGTTGCCAATTTCACCTTTTCAATATGATGATCAGTGAATATTACTGAAAATATGCATAATTTTGTGTCATTTTATTTTTTTTGTCATGTTGAGTGTTTTTTTTCCAAGTGTTGCCAAGTTCACCCTTTAAATATGATGATCAGTGAATATCACTGAAAATATGCATAATTTTGTGTCATTTTATTTTTTTTGTCATGTTGAGTGTTTTTTTTCCAAGTGTTGCCAAGTTCACCCTTTAAATATGATGATCAGTGAATATCACTGAAAATATGCATAATTTTGTGTCATTTTATTTTTTTTGTCATGTTGAGTGTTTTTTTTCCAAGTGTTGCCAATTTCACCTTTTCAATATCATGATCAGTGAATATTACTGAAAATATGCATAATTTTGTGTCATTTTATTTTTTTTGTCATGTTGAGTGTTTTTTTTCCAAGTGTTGCCAATTTCACCTTTTCAATA
>JASXTE010000390.1:17500-20000 GCA_030280995.1 Hemileia vastatrix | reverse complement strand
CATTTTAATATCATGATCAGTGAATATCACTGAAAATATGCATAATGTAGTGTCATTTCAATTTTTTTGTCATGTTGAATGTGTTTTTCCAAGTGTTGCCAAGTTCAACATTTCAATATCATGATCAGTGAATATCAATGAAAATATGCATAATGTGGTGCCATTATAATTCTTTTGTCATGTTGAATGTTTTTATTCATAGTGCATCCAAATTCAACATTTCAATAATATGATCAGTAATTATCACTCACAATGTGAAGAGACACAAAAAAAAAAAATTCAAAAAAAAAATTTTTTTTAAAGAAAACACTTATCATTATTAGACTGTTGTGTTCATCACTCACAATTTGAAGAGCCAAAAAAAAAAAAAAAAAAAAAAAAAAAAAAAAAAAATTAAAAATTAAAAGGAAATCACTAAGCACTATTAGACTGTTATATTTATCACTTACAATTTGAAGACACAAAAAAAAAAATTCAAAAAAAAAAAAAAATTCAAAAAAAAAAAAAATTTCAGAAAATGATCTCACTAAGCATTATAAGACTGTAGTAGTGTGTATATACTGATTTTACAAAAAAAATTTTCTTTGCAATGTTGAGTGTTTTTTAACAAAGTGTTGCCAAGTTACCCATTTTAATATCATGATCAGTGAATATCACTGAAAATATGCATAATGTAGTGTCATTTCAATTTTTTTGTCATGTTGAATGTGTTTTTCCAAGTGTTGCCAAGTTCAACATTTCAATATCATGATCAGTGAATATCAATGAAAATATGCATAATGTGGTGCCATTATAATTCTTTTGTCATGTTGAATGTTTTTATTCATAGTGCATCCAAATTCAACATTTCAATAATATGATCAGTGATTATCACTCACAATGTGAAGAGACACAAAAAAAAAAATTCAAAAAAAAAAATTTTTTTAAAGGAAAACACTTATCATTATTAGACTGTTGTGTTCATCACTCACAATTTGAAGAGCCAAAAAAAAAAAAAAAAAAAAAAAAATTAAAAATTAAAAGGAAATCACTAAGCACTATTAGACTGTTGTATTTATCACTTACAATTTGAAAACACAAAAAAAAAAAAATTCAAAAAAAAAAAATTTCAAAAAAAAAAAAAAATTCAGAAAATGATCTCACTAAGCATTATTAGACTGTAGTAGTGTGTATATACTGATTTTACAAAAAAAATTTTTTTTGCAATGTTGAGTGTTTTTTAACAATGTGTTGCCAAGTTACCCATTTTAATATCATGATCAGTGAATATCACTGAAAATATGCATAATGTAGTGTCATTTCAATTTTTTTGTCATGTTGAATGTGTTTTTCCAAGTGTTGCCAAGTTCAACATTTCAATATCATGATCAGTGAATATCAATGAAAATATGCATAATGTGGTGCCATTATAATTCTTTTGTCATGTTGAATGTTTTTATTCATAGTGCATCCAAATTCAACATTTCAATAATATGATCAGTAATTATCACTCACAATGTGAAGAGACACAAAAAAAAAAAATTCAAAAAAAAAATTTTTTTTAAAGAAAACACTTATCATTATTAGACTGTTGTGTTCATCACTCACAATTTGAAGAGCCAAAAAAAAAAAAAAAAAAAAAAAAAAAAAAAAAAAAATTAAAAATTAAAAGGAAATCACTAAGCACTATTAGACTGTTATATTTATCACTTACAATTTGAAGACACAAAAAAAAAAAAATTCAAAAAAAAAAAAAAATTTCAGAAAATGATCTCACTAAGCATTATAAGACTGTAGTAGTGTGTATATACTGATTTTACAAAAAATATTTTTTTTTGCAATGTTGAGTGTTTTTTAACAAAGTGTTGCCAAGTTACCCATTTTAATATCCTGATCAGTGAATATCACTGAAAATATGCATAATTTTGTGTCATTTTATTTTTTTTGTCATGTTGAGTGTTTTTTTTCCAAGTGTTGCCAAGTTCACCCTTTAAATATGATGATCAGTGAATATCACTGAAAATATGCATAATTTTGTGTCATTTTATTTTTTTTGGCATGTTCAGTCTTTTTTTTCCAAGTGTTGCCAATTTCACCTTTTCAATATCATGATCAGTGAATATTTCTGAAAATATGCATAATTTTGTGCCATTTTATTTTTTTTGTCATGTTGAGTGTTTTTTTTCCAAGTGTTGCCAATTTCACCTTTTCAATATCATGATCAGTGAATATTACTGAAAATATGCATAATTTTGTGTCATTTTATTTTTTTTGTCATGTTGAGTGTTTTTTTTCCAAGTGTTGCCAAGTTCACCCTTTAAATATGATGATCAGTGAATATCACTGAAAATATGCATAATTTTGTGTCATTTTATTTTTTTTGTCATGTTGAGTGTTTTTTTTCCAAGTGTTGCCAATTTCACCTTTTCAATATGATGATCAGTGAATATTACTGAAAATATGCATAATTTTGTGTCATTTTATTTTTTTTGTCATGTTGAGTGTTTTTTTTCCAAGTGTT
>JASXTE010000390.1:5000-7500 GCA_030280995.1 Hemileia vastatrix | reverse complement strand
TTTTTTTTAAAGAAAACACTTATCATTATTAGACTGTTGTGTTCATCACTCACAATTTGAAGAGCCAAAAAAAAAAAAAAAAAAAAAAAAAAAATTTAAAATTAAAAGGAAATCACTAAGCACTATTAGACTGTTATATTTATCACTTACAATTTGAAGACACAAAAAAAAAAAAATTCAAAAAAAAAAAAAAATTCAAAAAAAAAAAAAATTCAAAAAAAAAAAAAAATTTCAGAACATGATCTCACTAAGCATTATAAGACTGTAGTAGTGTGTATATACTGATTTTACAAAAAATATTTTTTTTTGCAATGTTGAGTGTTTTTTAACAAAGTGTTGCCAAGTTACCCATTTTAATATCATGATCAGTGAATATCACTGAAAATATGCATAATGTAGTGTCATTTCAATTTTTTTGTCATGTTGAATGTGTTTTTCCAAGTGTTGCCAAGTTCAACATTTCAATATCATGATCAGTGAATATCAATGAAAATATGCATAATGTGGTGCCATTATAATTCTTTTGTCATGTTGAATGTTTTTATTCATAGTGCATCCAAATTCAACATTTCAATAATATGATCAGTAATTATCACTCACAATGTGAAGAGACACAAAAAAAAAAAATTCAAAAAAAAAATTTTTTTTAAAGAAAACACTTATCATTATTAGACTGTTGTGTTCATCACTCACAATTTGAAGAGCCAAAAAAAAAAAAAAAAAAAAAAAAAAAAAAAAAAAATTAAAAATTAAAAGGAAATCACTAAGCACTATTAGACTGTTATATTTATCACTTACAATTTGAAGACACAAAAAAAAAAATTCAAAAAAAAAAAAAAATTCAAAAAAAAAAAAAATTTCAGAAAATGATCTCACTAAGCATTATAAGACTGTAGTAGTGTGTATATACTGATTTTACAAAAAAAATTTTCTTTGCAATGTTGAGTGTTTTTTAACAAAGTGTTGCCAAGTTACCCATTTTAATATCATGATCAGTGAATATCACTGAAAATATGCATAATGTAGTGTCATTTCAATTTTTTTGTCATGTTGAATGTGTTTTTCCAAGTGTTGCCAAGTTCAACATTTCAATATCATGATCAGTGAATATCAATGAAAATATGCATAATGTGGTGCCATTATAATTCTTTTGTCATGTTGAATGTTTTTATTCATAGTGCATCCAAATTCAACATTTCAATAATATGATCAGTGATTATCACTCACAATGTGAAGAGACACAAAAAAAAAAATTCAAAAAAAAAAATTTTTTTAAAGGAAAACACTTATCATTATTAGACTGTTGTGTTCATCACTCACAATTTGAAGAGCCAAAAAAAAAAAAAAAAAAAAAAAAATTAAAAATTAAAAGGAAATCACTAAGCACTATTAGACTGTTGTATTTATCACTTACAATTTGAAAACACAAAAAAAAAAAAATTCAAAAAAAAAAAATTTCAAAAAAAAAAAAAAATTCAGAAAATGATCTCACTAAGCATTATTAGACTGTAGTAGTGTGTATATACTGATTTTACAAAAAAAATTTTTTTTGCAATGTTGAGTGTTTTTTAACAATGTGTTGCCAAGTTACCCATTTTAATATCATGATCAGTGAATATCACTGAAAATATGCATAATGTAGTGTCATTTCAATTTTTTTGTCATGTTGAATGTGTTTTTCCAAGTGTTGCCAAGTTCAACATTTCAATATCATGATCAGTGAATATCAATGAAAATATGCATAATGTGGTGCCATTATAATTCTTTTGTCATGTTGAATGTTTTTATTCATAGTGCATCCAAATTCAACATTTCAATAATATGATCAGTAATTATCACTCACAATGTGAAGAGACACAAAAAAAAAAAATTCAAAAAAAAAATTTTTTTTAAAGAAAACACTTATCATTATTAGACTGTTGTGTTCATCACTCACAATTTGAAGAGCCAAAAAAAAAAAAAAAAAAAAAAAAAAAAAAAAAAAAATTAAAAATTAAAAGGAAATCACTAAGCACTATTAGACTGTTATATTTATCACTTACAATTTGAAGACACAAAAAAAAAAAAATTCAAAAAAAAAAAAAAATTTCAGAAAATGATCTCACTAAGCATTATAAGACTGTAGTAGTGTGTATATACTGATTTTACAAAAAATATTTTTTTTTGCAATGTTGAGTGTTTTTTAACAAAGTGTTGCCAAGTTACCCATTTTAATATCCTGATCAGTGAATATCACTGAAAATATGCATAATTTTGTGTCATTTTATTTTTTTTGTCATGTTGAGTGTTTTTTTTCCAAGTGTTGCCAAGTTCACCCTTTAAATATGATGATCAGTGAATATCACTGAAAATATGCATAATTTTGTGTCATTTTATTTTTTTTGGCATGTTCAGTCTTTTTTTTCCAAGTGTTGCCAATTTCACCTTTTCAATATCATGATCAGTGAATATTTCTGAAAATATGCATAATTTTGTGCCATTTTATTTTTTTTGTCATGTT
>JASXTE010000323.1:45000-50000 GCA_030280995.1 Hemileia vastatrix | reverse complement strand
AACACTCAACATGACAAAAAAAATAAAATGACACAAAATTATGCATATTTTCAGTAATATTCACTGATCATCATATTGAAAAGGTGAAATTGGCAACACTTGGAAAAAAAACACTCAACATGACAAAAAAAATAAAATGACACAAAATTATGCATATTTTCAGTGATATTCACTGATCATCATATTTAAAGGGTGAACTTGGCAACACTTGGAAAAAAAACACTCAACATGACAAAAAAAATAAAATGACACAAAATTATGCATATTTTCAGTAATATTCACTGATCATGATATTGAAAAAGTGAAATTGGCAACACTTGGAAAAAAAACACTCAACATGACAAAAAAAATAAAATGGCACAAAATTATGCATATTTTCAGAAATATTCACTGATCATGATATTGAAAAGGTGAAATTGGCAACACTTGGAAAAAAAAGACTCAACATGACAAAAAAAATAAAATGACACAAAATTATGCATATTTTCAGTGATATTCACTGATCATGATATTGAAAAGGTGAAATTGGCAACACTTGGAAAAAAAAGACTCAACATGACAAAAAAAATAAAATGACACAAAATTATGCATATTTTCAGTGATATTCACTGATCATGATATTAAAATGGGTAACTTGGCAACACTTTGTTAAAAAACACTCAACATTGCAAAAAAAAATTTTTTTGTAAAATCAGTATATACACACTACTACAGTCTAATAATGCTTAGTGAGATCATTTTCTGAATTTTTTTTTTTTTTTGAATTTTTTTTTTTTTGTGTTTTCAAATTGTAAGTGATAAATACAACAGTCTAATAGTGCTTAGTGATTTCCTTTTAATTTTAATTTTTTTTTTTTTTTTTTTTTTTTTTTGGCTTTTCAAATTGTGAGTGATGAACACAACAGTCTAATAATGATAAGTGTTTTCCTTTTAAAAATTTTTTTTTTTGAATTTTTTTTTTGTGTCTCTTCACATTGTGAGTGATAATCACTGATCATATTATTGAAATGTTGAATTTGGATGCACTATGAATAAAAACATTCAACATGACAAAAGAATTATAATGGCACCACACTATGCATATTTTCATTGATCTTCACTGATCATGATATTGAAATGTTGAACTTGGCAACACTTGGAAAAACACATTCAACATGACAAAAAAATTGAAATGACACTACATTATGCATATTTTCAGTGATATTCACTGATCATGATATTAAAATGGGTAACTTGGCAACACTTTGTTAAAAAACACTCAACATTGAAAAAAAAAATATTTTTTGTAAAATCAGTATATACACACTACTACAGTCTTATAATGCTTACTGAGATCATTTTCTGAAATTTTTTTTTTTTTTTGAAATTTTTTTTTTTTTTGAATTTTTTTTTTTTTGTGTCTTCAAATTGTAAGTGATAAATACAACAGTCTAATAGTGCTTAGTGATTTCCTTTTAATTTTTAATTTTTTTTTTTTTTTTTTTTTTTTTTTTTTTTTTTGGCTCTTCAAAATGTGAGTGATGAACACAACAGTCTAATAATGATAAGTGTTTTCCTTTTAAAAAAATTTTTTTTTTGAATTTTTTTTTTTTTGTGTCTCTTTACATTGTGAGTGATAATCACTGATCATATTATTGAAATGTTGAATTTGGATGCACTATGAATAAAAACATTCAACATGACAAAAGGAATTATAATGGCACCACATTATGCATATTTTCATTGATATTCACTGATCATGATATTGAAATGTTGAACTTGGCAACACTTGGAAAAACACATTCAACATGACAAAAAAATTGAAATGACACTACATTATGCATATTTTCAGTGATATTCACTGATCATGATATAAAAATGGGTAACTTGGCAACACTTTGTTAAAAAACACTCAACATTGCAAAAAAAAATATTTTTTGGAAAATCAGTATATACACACTACTACAGTCTTATAATGCTTACTGAGATCATTTTCTGAAATTTTTTTTTTTTTTGAAATTTTTTTTTTTTTGAATTTTTTTTTTTTTGTGTCTTCAAATTGTAAGTGATAAATACAACAGTCTAATAGTGCTTAGTGATTTCCTTTTAATTTTTAATTTTTTTTTTTTTTTTTTTTTTTTTTTTTTTTTTGGCTCTTCAAAATGTGAGTGATGAACACAACAGTCTAATAATGATAAGTGTTTTCCTTTTAAAAAAATTTTTTTTTTGAATTTTTTTTTTTTTGTGTCTCTTCACATTGTGAGTGATAATCACTGATCATATTATTGAAATGTTGAATTTGGATGCACTATGAATAAAAACATTCAACATGACAAAAGGAATTATAATGGCACCACATTATGCATATTTTCATTGATATTCACTGATCATGATATTGAAATGTTGAACTTGGCAACACTTGGAAAAACACATTCAACATGACAAAAAAATTGAAATGACACTACATTATGCATATTTTCAGTGATATTCACTGATCATGATATAAAAATGGGTAACTTGGCAACACTTTGTTAAAAAACACTCAACATTGCAAAAAAAAATATTTTTTGGAAAATCAGTATATACACACTACTACAGTCTTATAATGCTTACTGAGATCATTTTCTGAAATTTTTTTTTTTTTTGAAATTTTTTTTTTTTTGAATTTTTTTTTTTTTGTGTCTTCAAATTGTAAGTGATAAATACAACAGTCTAATAGTGCTTAGTGATTTCCTTTTAATTTTTAATTTTTTTTTTTTTTTTTTTTTTTTTTTTTTTTTTTGGCTCTTCAAAATGTGAGTGATGAACACAACAGTCTAATAATGATAAGTGTTTTCCTTTTAAAAAAATTTTTTTTTTGAATTTTTTTTTTTTTGTGTCTCTTCACATTGTGAGTGATAATCACTGATCATATTATTGAAATGTTGAATTTGGATGCACTATGAATAAAAACATTCAACATGACAAAAGGAATTATAATGGCACCACATTATGCATATTTTCATTGATATTCACTGATCATGATATTGAAATGTTGAACTTGGCAACACTTGGAAAAACACATTCAACATGACAAAAAAATTGAAATGACACTACATTATGCATATTTTCAGTGATATTCACTGATCATGATATTAAAATGGGTAACTTGGCAACACTTTGTTAAAAAACACTCAACATTGCAAAAAAAAAATTTTTTTGTAAAATCAGTATATACACACTACTACAGTCTTATAATGCTTAGTGAGATCATTTTCTGAAATTTTTTTTTTTTTTGAAATTTTTTTTTTTTTTGAATTTTTTTTTTTTTGTGTCTTCAAATTGTAAGTGATAAATACAACAGTCTAATAGTGCTTAGTGATTTCCTTTTAATTTTTAATTTTTTATTTTTTATTTTTTATTTTTTTTTGGCTCTTCAAAATGTGAGTGATGAACACAACAGTCTAATAATGATAAGTGTTTTCCTTTTAAAAAATTTTTTTTTTTGAATTTTTTTTTTTTTGTGTCTCTTCACATTGTGAGTGATAATCACTGATCATATTATTGAAATGTTGAATTTGGATGCACTATGAATAAAAACATTCAACATGACAAAAGAATTATAATGGCACCACATTATGCATATTTTCATTGATATTCACTGATCATGATATTGAAATGTTGAACTTGGCAACACTTGGAAAAACACATTCAACATGACAAAAAAATTGAAATGACACTACATTATGCATATTTTCAGTGATATTCACTGATCATGATATTAAAATGGGTAACTTGGCAACACTTTGTTAAAAAACACTCAACATTGAAAAAAAAAATATTTTTTGTAAAATCAGTATATACACACTACTACAGTCTTATAATGCTTACTGAGATCATTTTCTGAAATTTTTTTTTTTTTTTGAAATTTTTTTTTTTTTTGAATTTTTTTTTTTTTGTGTCTTCAAATTGTAAGTGATAAATACAACAGTCTAATAGTGCTTAGTGATTTCCTTTTAATTTTTAATTTTTTTTTTTTTTTTTTTTTTTTTTTTTTTTGGCTCTTCAAAATGTGAGTGATGAACACAACAGTCTAATAATGATAAGTGTTTTCCTTTTAAAAAAATTTTTTTTTTGAATTTTTTTTTTTTTGTGTCTCTTCACATTGTGAGTGATAATCACTGATCATATTATTGAAATGTTGAATTTGGATGCACTATGAATAAAAACATTCAACATGACAAAAGGAATTATAATGGCACCACATTATGCATATTTTCATTGATATTCACTGATCATGATATTGAAATGTTGAACTTGGCAACACTTGGAAAAACACATTCAACATGACAAAAAAATTGAAATGACACTACATTATGCATATTTTCAGTGATATTCACTGATCATGATATTAAAATGGGTAACTTGGCAACACTTTGTTAAAAAACACTCAACATTGCAAAAAAAAAATTTTTTTGTAAAATCAGTATATACACACTACTACAGTCTTATAATGCTTAGTGAGATCATTTTCTGAAATTTTTTTTTTTTTTGAAATTTTTTTTTTTTTTGAATTTTTTTTTTTTTGTGTCTTCAAATTGTAAGTGATAAATACAACAGTCTAATAGTGCTTAGTGATTTCCTTTTAATTTTTAATTTTTATTTTTATTTTTATTTTTTTTTTTTTTTGGCTCTTCAAAATGTGAGTGATGAACACAACAGTCTAATAATGATAAGTGTTTTCCTTTTAAAAAAAATTTTTTTTTGAATTTTTTTTTTTTGTGTCTCTTCACATTGTGAGTGATAATCACTGATCATATTATTGAAATGTTGAATTTGGATGCACTATGAATAAAAACATTCAACATGACAAAAGAATTATAATGGCACCACATTATGCATATTTTCATTGATATTCACTGATCATGATATTGAAATGTTGAACTTGGCAACACTTGGAAAAACACATTCAACATGACAAAAAAATTGAAATGACACTACATTATGCATATTTTCAGTGATATTCACTGATCATGATATTA
>JASXTE010000323.1:30000-35000 GCA_030280995.1 Hemileia vastatrix | reverse complement strand
ATATTCACTGATCATGATATTGAAAAGGTGAAATTGGCAACACTTGGAAAAAAAACACTCAACATGACAAAAAAAATAAAATGACACAAAATTATGCATATTTTCAGTAATATTCACTGATCATCATATTGAAAAGGTGAAATTGGCAACACTTGGAAAAAAAACACTCAACATGACAAAAAAAATAAAATGACACAAAATTATGCATATTTTCAGTGATATTCACTGATCATCATATTTAAAGGGTGAACTTGGCAACACTTGGAAAAAAAACACTCAACATGACAAAAAAAATAAAATGACACAAAATTATGCATATTTTCAGTAATATTCACTGATCATGATATTGAAAAAGTGAAATTGGCAACACTTGGAAAAAAAACACTCAACATGACAAAAAAAATAAAATGGCACAAAATTATGCATATTTTCAGAAATATTCACTGATCATGATATTGAAAAGGTGAAATTGGCAACACTTGGAAAAAAAAGACTCAACATGACAAAAAAAATAAAATGACACAAAATTATGCATATTTTCAGTGATATTCACTGATCATGATATTGAAAAGGTGAAATTGGCAACACTTGGAAAAAAAAGACTCAACATGACAAAAAAAATAAAATGACACAAAATTATGCATATTTTCAGTGATATTCACTGATCATGATATTAAAATGGGTAACTTGGCAACACTTTGTTAAAAAACACTCAACATTGCAAAAAAAAATTTTTTTGTAAAATCAGTATATACACACTACTACAGTCTAATAATGCTTAGTGAGATCATTTTCTGAATTTTTTTTTTTTTTTGAATTTTTTTTTTTTTGTGTTTTCAAATTGTAAGTGATAAATACAACAGTCTAATAGTGCTTAGTGATTTCCTTTTAATTTTAATTTTTTTTTTTTTTTTTTTTTTTTTTTGGCTTTTCAAATTGTGAGTGATGAACACAACAGTCTAATAATGATAAGTGTTTTCCTTTTAAAAATTTTTTTTTTTGAATTTTTTTTTTGTGTCTCTTCACATTGTGAGTGATAATCACTGATCATATTATTGAAATGTTGAATTTGGATGCACTATGAATAAAAACATTCAACATGACAAAAGAATTATAATGGCACCACACTATGCATATTTTCATTGATCTTCACTGATCATGATATTGAAATGTTGAACTTGGCAACACTTGGAAAAACACATTCAACATGACAAAAAAATTGAAATGACACTACATTATGCATATTTTCAGTGATATTCACTGATCATGATATTAAAATGGGTAACTTGGCAACACTTTGTTAAAAAACACTCAACATTGAAAAAAAAAATATTTTTTGTAAAATCAGTATATACACACTACTACAGTCTTATAATGCTTACTGAGATCATTTTCTGAAATTTTTTTTTTTTTTTGAAATTTTTTTTTTTTTTGAATTTTTTTTTTTTTGTGTCTTCAAATTGTAAGTGATAAATACAACAGTCTAATAGTGCTTAGTGATTTCCTTTTAATTTTTAATTTTTTTTTTTTTTTTTTTTTTTTTTTTTTTTTTTGGCTCTTCAAAATGTGAGTGATGAACACAACAGTCTAATAATGATAAGTGTTTTCCTTTTAAAAAAATTTTTTTTTTGAATTTTTTTTTTTTTGTGTCTCTTTACATTGTGAGTGATAATCACTGATCATATTATTGAAATGTTGAATTTGGATGCACTATGAATAAAAACATTCAACATGACAAAAGGAATTATAATGGCACCACATTATGCATATTTTCATTGATATTCACTGATCATGATATTGAAATGTTGAACTTGGCAACACTTGGAAAAACACATTCAACATGACAAAAAAATTGAAATGACACTACATTATGCATATTTTCAGTGATATTCACTGATCATGATATAAAAATGGGTAACTTGGCAACACTTTGTTAAAAAACACTCAACATTGCAAAAAAAAATATTTTTTGGAAAATCAGTATATACACACTACTACAGTCTTATAATGCTTACTGAGATCATTTTCTGAAATTTTTTTTTTTTTTGAAATTTTTTTTTTTTTGAATTTTTTTTTTTTTGTGTCTTCAAATTGTAAGTGATAAATACAACAGTCTAATAGTGCTTAGTGATTTCCTTTTAATTTTTAATTTTTTTTTTTTTTTTTTTTTTTTTTTTTTTTTTGGCTCTTCAAAATGTGAGTGATGAACACAACAGTCTAATAATGATAAGTGTTTTCCTTTTAAAAAAATTTTTTTTTTGAATTTTTTTTTTTTTGTGTCTCTTCACATTGTGAGTGATAATCACTGATCATATTATTGAAATGTTGAATTTGGATGCACTATGAATAAAAACATTCAACATGACAAAAGGAATTATAATGGCACCACATTATGCATATTTTCATTGATATTCACTGATCATGATATTGAAATGTTGAACTTGGCAACACTTGGAAAAACACATTCAACATGACAAAAAAATTGAAATGACACTACATTATGCATATTTTCAGTGATATTCACTGATCATGATATAAAAATGGGTAACTTGGCAACACTTTGTTAAAAAACACTCAACATTGCAAAAAAAAATATTTTTTGGAAAATCAGTATATACACACTACTACAGTCTTATAATGCTTACTGAGATCATTTTCTGAAATTTTTTTTTTTTTTGAAATTTTTTTTTTTTTGAATTTTTTTTTTTTTGTGTCTTCAAATTGTAAGTGATAAATACAACAGTCTAATAGTGCTTAGTGATTTCCTTTTAATTTTTAATTTTTTTTTTTTTTTTTTTTTTTTTTTTTTTTTTGGCTCTTCAAAATGTGAGTGATGAACACAACAGTCTAATAATGATAAGTGTTTTCCTTTTAAAAAAATTTTTTTTTTGAATTTTTTTTTTTTTGTGTCTCTTCACATTGTGAGTGATAATCACTGATCATATTATTGAAATGTTGAATTTGGATGCACTATGAATAAAAACATTCAACATGACAAAAGGAATTATAATGGCACCACATTATGCATATTTTCATTGATATTCACTGATCATGATATTGAAATGTTGAACTTGGCAACACTTGGAAAAACACATTCAACATGACAAAAAAATTGAAATGACACTACATTATGCATATTTTCAGTGATATTCACTGATCATGATATTAAAATGGGTAACTTGGCAACACTTTGTTAAAAAACACTCAACATTGCAAAAAAAAAATTTTTTTGTAAAATCAGTATATACACACTACTACAGTCTTATAATGCTTAGTGAGATCATTTTCTGAAATTTTTTTTTTTTTTGAAATTTTTTTTTTTTTTGAATTTTTTTTTTTTTGTGTCTTCAAATTGTAAGTGATAAATACAACAGTCTAATAGTGCTTAGTGATTTCCTTTTAATTTTTAATTTTTTATTTTTTATTTTTTTTTTTTTTTTGGCTCTTCAAAATGTGAGTGATGAACACAACAGTCTAATAATGATAAGTGTTTTCCTTTTAAAAAATTTTTTTTTTTGAATTTTTTTTTTTTTGTGTCTCTTCACATTGTGAGTGATAATCACTGATCATATTATTGAAATGTTGAATTTGGATGCACTATGAATAAAAACATTCAACATGACAAAAGAATTATAATGGCACCACATTATGCATATTTTCATTGATATTCACTGATCATGATATTGAAATGTTGAACTTGGCAACACTTGGAAAAACACATTCAACATGACAAAAAAATTGAAATGACACTACATTATGCATATTTTCAGTGATATTCACTGATCATGATATTAAAATGGGTAACTTGGCAACACTTTGTTAAAAAACACTCAACATTGAAAAAAAAAATATTTTTTGTAAAATCAGTATATACACACTACTACAGTCTTATAATGCTTACTGAGATCATTTTCTGAAATTTTTTTTTTTTTTTGAAATTTTTTTTTTTTTTGAATTTTTTTTTTTTTGTGTCTTCAAATTGTAAGTGATAAATACAACAGTCTAATAGTGCTTAGTGATTTCCTTTTAATTTTTAATTTTTTTTTTTTTTTTTTTTTTTTTTTTTTTTGGCTCTTCAAAATGTGAGTGATGAACACAACAGTCTAATAATGATAAGTGTTTTCCTTTTAAAAAAATTTTTTTTTTGAATTTTTTTTTTTTTGTGTCTCTTCACATTGTGAGTGATAATCACTGATCATATTATTGAAATGTTGAATTTGGATGCACTATGAATAAAAACATTCAACATGACAAAAGGAATTATAATGGCACCACATTATGCATATTTTCATTGATATTCACTGATCATGATATTGAAATGTTGAACTTGGCAACACTTGGAAAAACACATTCAACATGACAAAAAAATTGAAATGACACTACATTATGCATATTTTCAGTGATATTCACTGATCATGATATTAAAATGGGTAACTTGGCAACACTTTGTTAAAAAACACTCAACATTGCAAAAAAAAAATTTTTTTGTAAAATCAGTATATACACACTACTACAGTCTTATAATGCTTAGTGAGATCATTTTCTGAAATTTTTTTTTTTTTTGAAATTTTTTTTTTTTTTGAATTTTTTTTTTTTTGTGTCTTCAAATTGTAAGTGATAAATACAACAGTCTAATAGTGCTTAGTGATTTCCTTTTAATTTTTAATTTTTATTTTTATTTTTATTTTTTTTTTTTTTTGGCTCTTCAAAATGTGAGTGATGAACACAACAGTCTAATAATGATAAGTGTTTTCCTTTTAAAAAAAATTTTTTTTTGAATTTTTTTTTTTTGTGTCTCTTCACATTGTGAGTGATAATCACTGATCATATTATTGAAATGTTGAATTTGGATGCACTATGAATAAAAACATTCAACATGACAAAAGAATTATAATGGCACCACATTATGCATATTTTCATTGATATTCACTGATCATGATATTGAAATGTTGAACTTGGCAACACTTGGAAAAACACATTCAACATGACAAAAAAATTGA
>JASXTE010000323.1:15000-20000 GCA_030280995.1 Hemileia vastatrix | reverse complement strand
TCAACATGACAAAAAAAATAAAATGACACAAAATTATGCATATTTTCAGTAATATTCACTGATCATGATATTGAAAAGGTGAAATTGGCAACACTTGGAAAAAAAACACTCAACATGACAAAAAAAATAAAATGACACAAAATTATGCATATTTTCAGTAA
Source organism: Hemileia vastatrix (assembly GCA_030280995.1). Classification (NCBI taxonomy): domain Eukaryota; kingdom Fungi; phylum Basidiomycota; class Pucciniomycetes; order Pucciniales; family Zaghouaniaceae; genus Hemileia; species Hemileia vastatrix. Next base: position 19,839 of record JASXTE010000323.1, on the reverse strand, counting down.
TATTCACTGATCATCATATTGAAAAGGTGAAATTGGCAACACTTGGAAAAAAAACACTCAACATGACAAAAAAAATAAAATGACACAAAATTATGCATATTTTCAGTGATATTCACTGATCATCATATTTAAAGGGTGAACTTGGCAACACTTGGAAAAAAAACACTCAACATGACAAAAAAAATAAAATGACACAAAATTATGCATATTTTCAGTAATATTCACTGATCATGATATTGAAAAAGTGAAATTGGCAACACTTGGAAAAAAAACACTCAACATGACAAAAAAAATAAAATGGCACAAAATTATGCATATTTTCAGAAATATTCACTGATCATGATATTGAAAAGGTGAAATTGGCAACACTTGGAAAAAAAAGACTCAACATGACAAAAAAAATAAAATGACACAAAATTATGCATATTTTCAGTGATATTCACTGATCATGATATTGAAAAGGTGAAATTGGCAACACTTGGAAAAAAAAGACTCAACATGACAAAAAAAATAAAATGACACAAAATTATGCATATTTTCAGTGATATTCACTGATCATGATATTAAAATGGGTAACTTGGCAACACTTTGTTAAAAAACACTCAACATTGCAAAAAAAAATTTTTTTGTAAAATCAGTATATACACACTACTACAGTCTAATAATGCTTAGTGAGATCATTTTCTGAATTTTTTTTTTTTTTTGAATTTTTTTTTTTTTGTGTTTTCAAATTGTAAGTGATAAATACAACAGTCTAATAGTGCTTAGTGATTTCCTTTTAATTTTAATTTTTTTTTTTTTTTTTTTTTTTTTTTGGCTTTTCAAATTGTGAGTGATGAACACAACAGTCTAATAATGATAAGTGTTTTCCTTTTAAAAATTTTTTTTTTTGAATTTTTTTTTTGTGTCTCTTCACATTGTGAGTGATAATCACTGATCATATTATTGAAATGTTGAATTTGGATGCACTATGAATAAAAACATTCAACATGACAAAAGAATTATAATGGCACCACACTATGCATATTTTCATTGATCTTCACTGATCATGATATTGAAATGTTGAACTTGGCAACACTTGGAAAAACACATTCAACATGACAAAAAAATTGAAATGACACTACATTATGCATATTTTCAGTGATATTCACTGATCATGATATTAAAATGGGTAACTTGGCAACACTTTGTTAAAAAACACTCAACATTGAAAAAAAAAATATTTTTTGTAAAATCAGTATATACACACTACTACAGTCTTATAATGCTTACTGAGATCATTTTCTGAAATTTTTTTTTTTTTTTGAAATTTTTTTTTTTTTTGAATTTTTTTTTTTTTGTGTCTTCAAATTGTAAGTGATAAATACAACAGTCTAATAGTGCTTAGTGATTTCCTTTTAATTTTTAATTTTTTTTTTTTTTTTTTTTTTTTTTTTTTTTTTGGCTCTTCAAAATGTGAGTGATGAACACAACAGTCTAATAATGATAAGTGTTTTCCTTTTAAAAAAATTTTTTTTTTGAATTTTTTTTTTTTTGTGTCTCTTTACATTGTGAGTGATAATCACTGATCATATTATTGAAATGTTGAATTTGGATGCACTATGAATAAAAACATTCAACATGACAAAAGGAATTATAATGGCACCACATTATGCATATTTTCATTGATATTCACTGATCATGATATTGAAATGTTGAACTTGGCAACACTTGGAAAAACACATTCAACATGACAAAAAAATTGAAATGACACTACATTATGCATATTTTCAGTGATATTCACTGATCATGATATAAAAATGGGTAACTTGGCAACACTTTGTTAAAAAACACTCAACATTGCAAAAAAAAATATTTTTTGGAAAATCAGTATATACACACTACTACAGTCTTATAATGCTTACTGAGATCATTTTCTGAAATTTTTTTTTTTTTTGAAATTTTTTTTTTTTTGAATTTTTTTTTTTTTGTGTCTTCAAATTGTAAGTGATAAATACAACAGTCTAATAGTGCTTAGTGATTTCCTTTTAATTTTTAATTTTTTTTTTTTTTTTTTTTTTTTTTTTTTTTTTTTGGCTCTTCAAAATGTGAGTGATGAACACAACAGTCTAATAATGATAAGTGTTTTCCTTTTAAAAAAATTTTTTTTTTGAATTTTTTTTTTTTTGTGTCTCTTCACATTGTGAGTGATAATCACTGATCATATTATTGAAATGTTGAATTTGGATGCACTATGAATAAAAACATTCAACATGACAAAAGGAATTATAATGGCACCACATTATGCATATTTTCATTGATATTCACTGATCATGATATTGAAATGTTGAACTTGGCAACACTTGGAAAAACACATTCAACATGACAAAAAAATTGAAATGACACTACATTATGCATATTTTCAGTGATATTCACTGATCATGATATAAAAATGGGTAACTTGGCAACACTTTGTTAAAAAACACTCAACATTGCAAAAAAAAATATTTTTTGGAAAATCAGTATATACACACTACTACAGTCTTATAATGCTTACTGAGATCATTTTCTGAAATTTTTTTTTTTTTTGAAATTTTTTTTTTTTTGAATTTTTTTTTTTTTGTGTCTTCAAATTGTAAGTGATAAATACAACAGTCTAATAGTGCTTAGTGATTTCCTTTTAATTTTTAATTTTTTTTTTTTTTTTTTTTTTTTTTTTTTTTTTGGCTCTTCAAAATGTGAGTGATGAACACAACAGTCTAATAATGATAAGTGTTTTCCTTTTAAAAAAATTTTTTTTTTGAATTTTTTTTTTTTTGTGTCTCTTCACATTGTGAGTGATAATCACTGATCATATTATTGAAATGTTGAATTTGGATGCACTATGAATAAAAACATTCAACATGACAAAAGGAATTATAATGGCACCACATTATGCATATTTTCATTGATATTCACTGATCATGATATTGAAATGTTGAACTTGGCAACACTTGGAAAAACACATTCAACATGACAAAAAAATTGAAATGACACTACATTATGCATATTTTCAGTGATATTCACTGATCATGATATTAAAATGGGTAACTTGGCAACACTTTGTTAAAAAACACTCAACATTGCAAAAAAAAAATTTTTTTGTAAAATCAGTATATACACACTACTACAGTCTTATAATGCTTAGTGAGATCATTTTCTGAAATTTTTTTTTTTTTTGAAATTTTTTTTTTTTTTGAATTTTTTTTTTTTTGTGTCTTCAAATTGTAAGTGATAAATACAACAGTCTAATAGTGCTTAGTGATTTCCTTTTAATTTTTAATTTTTAATTTTTTATTTTTTTTTTTTTTTTGGCTCTTCAAAATGTGAGTGATGAACACAACAGTCTAATAATGATAAGTGTTTTCCTTTTAAAAAATTTTTTTTTTTGAATTTTTTTTTTTTTGTGTCTCTTCACATTGTGAGTGATAATCACTGATCATATTATTGAAATGTTGAATTTGGATGCACTATGAATAAAAACATTCAACATGACAAAAGAATTATAATGGCACCACATTATGCATATTTTCATTGATATTCACTGATCATGATATTGAAATGTTGAACTTGGCAACACTTGGAAAAACACATTCAACATGACAAAAAAATTGAAATGACACTACATTATGCATATTTTCAGTGATATTCACTGATCATGATATTAAAATGGGTAACTTGGCAACACTTTGTTAAAAAACACTCAACATTGAAAAAAAAAATATTTTTTGTAAAATCAGTATATACACACTACTACAGTCTTATAATGCTTAGTGAGATCATTTTCTGAAATTTTTTTTTTTTTTGAAATTTTTTTTTTTTTTGAATTTTTTTTTTTTTGTGTCTTCAAATTGTAAGTGATAAATACAACAGTCTAATAGTGCTTAGTGATTTCCTTTTAATTTTTAATTTTTATTTTTATTTTTATTTTTTTTTTTTTTTGGCTCTTCAAAATGTGAGTGATGAACACAACAGTCTAATAATGATAAGTGTTTTCCTTTTAAAAAAAATTTTTTTTTGAATTTTTTTTTTTTGTGTCTCTTCACATTGTGAGTGATAATCACTGATCATATTATTGAAATGTTGAATTTGGATGCACTATGAATAAAAACATTCAACATGACAAAAGAATTATAATGGCACCACATTATGCATATTTTCATTGATATTCACTGATCATGATATTGAAATGTTGAACTTGGCAACACTTGGAAAAACACATTCAACATGACAAAAAAATTGAAATGACACTACATTATGCATATTTTCAGTGATATTCACTGATCATGATATTAAAATGGGTAACTTGGCAACACTTTGTTAAAAAACACTCAACATTGCAAAAAAAAATATTTTTTGGAAAATCAGTATATACACACTACTACAGTCTTATAATGCTTACTGAGATCATTTTCTGAAATTTTTTTTTTTTTTTGAAATTTTTTTTTTTTTTGAATTTTTTTTTTTTGTGTCTTCAAATTGTAAGTGATAAATACAACAGTCTAATAGTGCTAAGTGATTTCCTTTTAATTTTTAATTTTTTTTTTTTTTTTTTTTTTTTTTTTTTTTTGGCTCTTCAAAATGTGAGTGATGAACACAACAGTCTAATAATGATAAGTGTTTTCCTTTAAAAAAAATTTTTTTTTTGAATTTTTTTTTTTTTGTGTCTCTTCACATTGTGAGTGATAATCACTGATCATATTATTGAAATGTTGAATTTGGATGCACTATGAATAAAAACATTCAACATGACAAAAGAATTATAATGGCACCACACTATGCATATTTTCATTGATCTTCACTGATCATGATATTGAAATG
>JASXTE010000323.1:0-5000 GCA_030280995.1 Hemileia vastatrix | reverse complement strand
ATTATGCATATTTTCAGTGATATTCACTGATCATGATATTGAAAAGGTGAAATTGGCAACACTTGGAAAAAAAAGACTCAACATGACAAAAAAAATAAAATGACACAAAATTATGCATATTTTCAGTGATATTCACTGATCATGATATTAAAATGGGTAACTTGGCAACACTTTGTTAAAAAACACTCAACATTGCAAAAAAAAATTTTTTTGTAAAATCAGTATATACACACTACTACAGTCTAATAATGCTTAGTGAGATCATTTTCTGAATTTTTTTTTTTTTTTGAATTTTTTTTTTTTTGTGTTTTCAAATTGTAAGTGATAAATACAACAGTCTAATAGTGCTTAGTGATTTCCTTTTAATTTTAATTTTTTTTTTTTTTTTTTTTTTTTTTTTGGCTTTTCAAATTGTGAGTGATGAACACAACAGTCTAATAATGATAAGTGTTTTCCTTTTAAAAATTTTTTTTTTTGAATTTTTTTTTTGTGTCTCTTCACATTGTGAGTGATAATCACTGATCATATTATTGAAATGTTGAATTTGGATGCACTATGAATAAAAACATTCAACATGACAAAAGAATTATAATGGCACCACACTATGCATATTTTCATTGATCTTCACTGATCATGATATTGAAATGTTGAACTTGGCAACACTTGGAAAAACACATTCAACATGACAAAAAAATTGAAATGACACTACATTATGCATATTTTCAGTGATATTCACTGATCATGATATTAAAATGGGTAACTTGGCAACACTTTGTTAAAAAACACTCAACATTGAAAAAAAAAATATTTTTTGTAAAATCAGTATATACACACTACTACAGTCTTATAATGCTTACTGAGATCATTTTCTGAAATTTTTTTTTTTTTTTGAAATTTTTTTTTTTTTTGAATTTTTTTTTTTTGTGTCTTCAAATTGTAAGTGATAAATACAACAGTCTAATAGTGCTAAGTGATTTCCTTTTAATTTTTAATTTTTTTTTTTTTTTTTTTTTTTTTTTTTTTTTTGGCTCTTCAAAATGTGAGTGATGAACACAACAGTCTAATAATGATAAGTGTTTTCCTTTAAAAAAAATTTTTTTTTTGAATTTTTTTTTTTTTGTGTCTCTTCACATTGTGAGTGATAATCACTGATCATATTATTGAAATGTTGAATTTGGATGCACTATGAATAAAAACATTCAACATGACAAAAGAATTATAATGGCACCACACTATGCATATTTTCATTGATCTTCACTGATCATGATATTGAAATGTTGAACTTGGCAACACTTGGAAAAACACATTCAACATGACAAAAAAATTGAAATGACACTACATTATGCATATTTTCAGTGATATTCACTGATCATGATATTAAAATGGGTAACTTGGCAACACTTTGTTAAAAAACACTCAACATTGAAAAAAAAAATATTTTTTGTAAAATCAGTATATACACACTACTACAGTCTTATAATGCTTACTGAGATCATTTTCTGAAATTTTTTTTTTTTTTGAAATTTTTTTTTTTTTTGAATTTTTTTTTTTTTGTGTCTTCAAATTGTAAGTGATAAATACAACAGTCTAATAGTGCTTAGTGATTTCCTTTTAATTTTTAATTTTTTTTTTTTTTTTTTTTTTTTTTTTTTTTTTGGCTCTTCAAAATGTGAGTGATGAACACAACAGTCTAATAATGATAAGTGTTTTCCTTTTAAAAAAATTTTTTTTTTGAATTTTTTTTTTTTTGTGTCTCTTTACATTGTGAGTGATAATCACTGATCATATTATTGAAATGTTGAATTTGGATGCACTATGAATAAAAACATTCAACATGACAAAAGGAATTATAATGGCACCACATTATGCATATTTTCATTGATATTCACTGATCATGATATTGAAATGTTGAACTTGGCAACACTTGGAAAAACACATTCAACATGACAAAAAAATTGAAATGACACTACATTATGCATATTTTCAGTGATATTCACTGATCATGATATAAAAATGGGTAACTTGGCAACACTTTGTTAAAAAACACTCAACATTGCAAAAAAAAAATATTTTTTGGAAAATCAGTATATACACACTACTACAGTCTTATAATGCTTACTGAGATCATTTTCTGAAATTTTTTTTTTTTTTGAAATTTTTTTTTTTTTGAATTTTTTTTTTTTTGTGTCTTCAAATTGTAAGTGATAAATACAACAGTCTAATAGTGCTTAGTGATTTCCTTTTAATTTTTAATTTTTTTTTTTTTTTTTTTTTTTTTTTTTTTTTTTGGCTCTTCAAAATGTGAGTGATGAACACAACAGTCTAATAATGATAAGTGTTTTCCTTTTAAAAAAATTTTTTTTTTGAATTTTTTTTTTTTTGTGTCTCTTCACATTGTGAGTGATAATCACTGATCATATTATTGAAATGTTGAATTTGGATGCACTATGAATAAAAACATTCAACATGACAAAAGGAATTATAATGGCACCACATTATGCATATTTTCATTGATATTCACTGATCATGATATTGAAATGTTGAACTTGGCAACACTTGGAAAAACACATTCAACATGACAAAAAAATTGAAATGACACTACATTATGCATATTTTCAGTGATATTCACTGATCATGATATAAAAATGGGTAACTTGGCAACACTTTGTTAAAAAACACTCAACATTGCAAAAAAAAATATTTTTTGGAAAATCAGTATATACACACTACTACAGTCTTATAATGCTTACTGAGATCATTTTCTGAAATTTTTTTTTTTTTTGAAATTTTTTTTTTTTTGAATTTTTTTTTTTTTGTGTCTTCAAATTGTAAGTGATAAATACAACAGTCTAATAGTGCTTAGTGATTTCCTTTTAATTTTTAATTTTTTTTTTTTTTTTTTTTTTTTTTTTTTTTTTTGGCTCTTCAAAATGTGAGTGATGAACACAACAGTCTAATAATGATAAGTGTTTTCCTTTTAAAAAAATTTTTTTTTTGAATTTTTTTTTTTTTGTGTCTCTTCACATTGTGAGTGATAATCACTGATCATATTATTGAAATGTTGAATTTGGATGCACTATGAATAAAAACATTCAACATGACAAAAGGAATTATAATGGCACCACATTATGCATATTTTCATTGATATTCACTGATCATGATATTGAAATGTTGAACTTGGCAACACTTGGAAAAACACATTCAACATGACAAAAAAATTGAAATGACACTACATTATGCATATTTTCAGTGATATTCACTGATCATGATATTAAAATGGGTAACTTGGCAACACTTTGTTAAAAAACACTCAACATTGCAAAAAAAAAATTTTTTTGTAAAATCAGTATATACACACTACTACAGTCTTATAATGCTTAGTGAGATCATTTTCTGAAATTTTTTTTTTTTTTGAAATTTTTTTTTTTTTTGAATTTTTTTTTTTTTGTGTCTTCAAATTGTAAGTGATAAATACAACAGTCTAATAGTGCTTAGTGATTTCCTTTTAATTTTTAATTTTTTATTTTTTATTTTTTTTTTTTTTTTTGGCTCTTCAAAATGTGAGTGATGAACACAACAGTCTAATAATGATAAGTGTTTTCCTTTTAAAAAATTTTTTTTTTTGAATTTTTTTTTTTTTGTGTCTCTTCACATTGTGAGTGATAATCACTGATCATATTATTGAAATGTTGAATTTGGATGCACTATGAATAAAAACATTCAACATGACAAAAGAATTATAATGGCACCACATGCATATTTTCATTGATATTCACTGATCATGATATTGAAATGTTGAACTTGGCAACACTTGGAAAAAACACATTCAACATGACAAAAAAATTGAAATGACACTACATTATGCATATTTTCAGTGATATTCACTGATCATGATATTAAAATGGGTAACTTGGCAACACTTTGTTAAAAAACACTCAACATTGAAAAAAAAAATATTTTTTGTAAAATCAGTATATACACACTACTACAGTCTTATAATGCTTACTGAGATCATTTTCTGAAATTTTTTTTTTTTTTTGAAATTTTTTTTTTTTTTGAATTTTTTTTTTTTTGTGTCTTCAAATTGTAAGTGATAAATACAACAGTCTAATAGTGCTTAGTGATTTCCTTTTAATTTTTAATTTTTTTTTTTTTTTTTTTTTTTTTTTTTTTTTGGCTCTTCAAAATGTGAGTGATGAACACAACAGTCTAATAATGATAAGTGTTTTCCTTTTAAAAAAATTTTTTTTTGAATTTTTTTTTTTTGTGTCTCTTCACATTGTGAGTGATAATCACTGATCATATTATTGAAATGTTGAATTTGGATGCACTATGAATAAAAACATTCAACATGACAAAAGGAATTATAATGGCACCACATTATGCATATTTTCATTGATATTCACTGATCATGATATTGAAATGTTGAACTTGGCAACACTTGGAAAAACACATTCAACATGACAAAAAAATTGAAATGACACTACATTATGCATATTTTCAGTGATATTCACTGATCATGATATTAAAATGGGTAACTTGGCAACACTTTGTTAAAAAACACTCAACATTGCAAAAAAAAAATTTTTTTGTAAAATCAGTATATACACACTACTACAGTCTTATAATGCTTAGTGAGATCATTTTCTGAAATTTTTTTTTTTTTTGAAATTTTTTTTTTTTTTGAATTTTTTTTTTTTTGTGTCTTCAAATTGTAAGTGATAAATACAACAGTCTAATAGTGCTTAGTGATTTCCTTTTAATTTTTATTTTTTATTTTTTTTATTTTTTTATTTTTTTTTTGGCTCTTCAAAATGTGAGTGATGAACACAACAGTCTAATAATGATAAGTGTTTTCCTTTTAAAAAAATTTTTTTTTTGAATTTTTTTTTTTTGTGTCTCTTCACATTGTGAGTGATAATCACTGATCATATTATTGAAATGTTGAATTTGGATGCACTATGAATAAAAACATTCAACATGACAAAAGAATTATAATG